>MJUU01056705.1:16809-30951 GCA_002080025.1 Modiolus philippinarum | reverse complement strand
GGATTTCCTACCATCCATGCCATCTATATATATAGATTAATGTCCTAGCTGTGTCTTACATCTTTATGCTTGGAAACTTGTAAAATCACAGTCCTTAATTGTGATTTACAATATTTTTCCATTCTTAGTAGTTGAATTTTAGATTATCATACTCGCTGAAGCTCTCATGTTGAAAAATCTTAATTTTAACCCTCTTGCATCATGAGGAAATTCTTTATTTAAAGTAGATGTATACTTATCAAATACCAGAAAAATTGTTCAACTCTTTTGAAATGCATCTAAATTTCAGAAATAATTTGGTTTGATTTGATGATTGAAATTCTGAAATTTATTGATATTGATAATTCATTTTTTCCAAAATTAGAGGAATTTATTGTATTGACCCTCTTGACTTGTTAGTCACAAAAGTCATCTTTAAAGTGACATCTTTAAGACACAAACTGAAAAAACTGTAAGCAAAGCTCACACATTGAACTCTCCCCGACCTCCCCAATTTTATTCCAGAAATTAAAAATCAATCAAATAAAATTTTGAAATAGGAAGTGCACATCTAAATTATTTCACAAAGACTGTGTTAAAGTTTCATGAAAATCTATTCAGTGGTACATGAGAAGTAGTGGAAAAGAGATTGGTAGCCTCAGGAGGGACAGACAGCCATGTCACCTTTAAAGGGGTGAGGAGAAATAGATTTGAGATATAAAACAAATAGTAACCTGCCCTATAGCCATGAAAGAGTGTAAATTTACCTATTAATGCCCATTTTATGATGGTATGCTTTACATTAAATGAGTATAAACCTAGCATACCTGTCAACTTCTTGAACTTGGTTTATGGAAGGCATTAGTTGCCATTGCTTTGACCCTGTATTCATTTTGTTCATCTATTTATAAGTAAAACCTTTTTTCTTATCATCAAAGATATTTTGGCAGAATTTTGGTGGGAAGGAATAATTTGATAAATTTGGTCTGAAATTGGGACGGTAATGATGAGTTGCATTGTGTAAGTGATTTCAACTTCCCCACCCTAACTTTAATTTTTGTCAAAGATTCCTTGATTTGAGAAAGGCATGTTTTTTTTTTAAATTTATAGGATTGGACCTTTATATCAGTAGAGGCCAAGACAAAAGACAAAAGATTCTGTCAAAAAATCTATAGGATTTGATCTTTATATCAGGAGTAATACCTGGATTGATTTCTTTTAAAGACGAAGCAGTTGTAGGATTTATAAAAAAAAAAAATCCCATCCATTTCATCACTAAAAAGATAATATACATGTAGCTGCACAACTTTGTTTTCAAATTGGATTTAACTAAAATGTCCCCAGATTTGCACATTCTTTATAATAAATTATGCATCCATATCATATATGTATACAAATGTATGAGATTGTTGATTTTTGTCATATTTAAATGGCATTTCAAGTGTTTTTTTTCTGTTAATTTGATTATAAATGAGATAATGGTACAAGTCAATTTATAACTCATCAGCATTGAATTCTTTATAATAGTTCAAGGACTTTAAAGAAATCTTTAAACTTATGGGAAATATTCATAAACCTGATCAGAAGGTCTGGCCAAAAAAACTATACTATACAGTGAATTTTATGGTAAATTTCATAATGCTGCAGACCTGTCAAGTTTTGAAAATTGGCATGAGATTTGCCAAAATTATCACAAATCAAAGGGAAAATTCAAAGATCAAAGGAATTTGTGCAAATTATTAATATACCTCCACTTGTGAGTGGGTGGCATATTGGAATACCCATGTCTGTTTGTAACTCTGTCCGTCCATCCGTCCGAAGTTTTATTGCACTTTTCTCAGTTACTGCTGGCCATGGGCCAATTTATTATCCCCTCGCCCAACGAAGTTGGGGAGGGGATATAGCTTTTACCCGTTCATCCGTTTGTCCGTTCGAACTTAAGACCATATATCTTTTGAATAACAAGTCGTAGATAGACAATGTTTTGTCCATGGATGCATCTTGAGGAGAACTTGAGGTTGATATATAGAATAGGTGGATTTGACCTACATTTAATGCATGAGTGACTCAGGTTAAAGTTTTTGTAAGAGTCCAGATCTGGAATACTACAACTTGTAGAGGAATAATACGTATGTTGTATGTAGATGCGTCTTGTAAAGTTACAAAGCTCCAGATAAAAATTAGGTCACTTTGACCTACATTTCATGCATGAGTGACTTAAGTTAAAGTTTTTGTAAGAGTCCAGATCTGGGATACTACAACTTGTAGAGGAATAATATTTTGTATGTAGATGCATCTTGTAAAGTTACAAAGCTCCAGATAAAAATTAGATAACTTTGACCTACATTTCATGCATGAGTGACTTAGGTTAAAGTTTTTGTAAGAGTCCAGATCTGTGAAACTACAAGTCGTAGAGGAATAATATTTTGTATGTAGATGCGTCTTGGAAAGTTACAAAGCTCCAGGTAAAAAATAGGTCACTTTGACCTACATTTCATGCATGAGTGACTTAGGTTAAAGTTTTTGTAAGAGTCCAGATCTTGGATACTGCAACTCGTAGAGGAATAATATTTTGTATGTAGAGGCCTCTTGTAAAGTTACGAAGCTCCATTTGGTCACTTTGACCTACATTTCATACATGAGTGACTTAGGTTAAAGTTTTTGTAAGAGTCCAGATCTGGGATTCTACAAGTCGTAGAGGAATAATATTTTGTATGTAGATGCGTCTTGTAAAGTTACGAAGCTCCCGATTAGGTCACTTTGACCTACATTTCATACATGAGTGACTTAGGTTAAAGTTTTTTGTAAGAGTCCAGATCTGGGATTCTACAAGTCGTAGAGGAATAATATTTTGTATGTAGATGCGTCTTGTAAAGTTACGAAGCTCCAGATTAGGTCACTTTGACCTACATTTCATACATGAGTGACTTAGGTTAAAGTTTTTGTAAGAGTCCAGATCTGGGATACTACAACTTGTAGAGGAATAATATTTTGTGTGTAGATGTGTCTTGAAAAGTGAGGAAGCTCCAGTTGAAAATTGAGTCACTTTGACCTACATTTCATGCATGAGTGACTTAGGTTAAAGTTTGTGTTACAGCTTGGATTTTAGATACTACAATTAACTTGTAGAAGAATAATATTTTGTATGTAGATGCATCTTGTAAAGTTACAAAGCTCCAGATAAAAATTAGGTCACTTTAACCTACATTTCATGCATGAGTGACTTAGGATAAAGTTTGTGTTACAGTCTGGATTTTAGATACTACAACTTGCAGAAGATTAATCTTTCATCAGTAGATGCATATATACTGCTCCTGATTGAAATAAGGTCAAAACATTTCTTGCATGACTGGCTCAGATTTAAGTAACAAGCCAGATCTTGAATAGTACAACTTCCTTGAGAGCTTATATTACTAGACAAACATTCAATAAACGGGCGAGGGGATTAGCTGTCGTTTCTGACTGCCCCTTCTCTTGTTTCAAATGGTATTTGACTTTATGGGGGTAATGTGTCCTAAGTGATTTTGGTCACCCTTTGATATCAGCATTCTGTTTTGCTGGACTTAGCCATTTTTTCTTTTATTGAACAATTATAGTAGCACTTTCTCAGCTACTGCTGCGCTGATTGATTTCAAATTTCGTATTTGACTTTACATATAGGGGAATGCATTGTAAGCCACTTTGGTCACCTTATAATATCAACTTCCAGTTTTGCGGGACTTATGGCAGATTTCACTGATGATTAACATATTTTATTTGCAATTCTTCAATGAACAAACCTATAAAATTTTAGTTTCTTGATATTTGGGTTATTGGATGTGGTTTGTTTCCATTGATTTATTCACTTTTTTACCTTTTCAGGGCCATTTAGGGCTTACTATATGGTGTGGGGTTCCTCACTGTGTTGAAGACCATATGGTGACCCCTAGATGTTTTGTTTTTTGTCGTTTTAACCTGGATATGGGATGTTGTCTCCTTGACATTTACCCCATTTCCTTTCTTTTTCATCAATATTCCTCTAGTAACACCTATAAAACTCCTTCTAAACTCCTGTCTTTTCTCTGCTCGTCAAGCAATCAAGCTTCTATAAAATTCTATTGTATATACCAGTTTGTCATCACTGGAGCCCTTCAGGCAGTACAAATTGGTATACAATAGAATTCTATAGAAGCTTAATTGATTGACAAGCAGACAAAAGACAGGAGTTTAGAGGGAGTTTTATAGGTGTTACTAGAGGAATATTGGTATGTTCATTGAAGAATTCAGATAGAATATGTTAATCATCCGGGAAATCCACCATAACCATTTTCCTTTTTTTAATGTGTAAAATAATACAAATGGGGGGATACCTAGCTCAACAATGTGTGCAACCTCATGTTTAGATAAACTTCACATGAGTCTTGTATATATAGATAACATGATACTTGACAGATCTGATGATGGTATCCTTACCTATTTTGGTATTCATGTTGAGTAGTATAACAAAAGAAACAAACAGTATCAAATTATTCTGAAAGGATATTGGTACTTTTTCTTAGTTCTCTATAAAGTGTGAAGTCGAATTGCAAGAAACTATGACAGCCTCATTATCAGCTGATTCAAGTGGTCAGGTTGCCTTAATCAAATGAATTACGTATTCTTGATTTATATTGTTGTGAAATTTATAGATAAACAGAAAAATACATTCAAACTTCAAAGGCTAGAACACCCAGGTACCAATGAAAACAATTCAATTTAGTGGGGTGTTAAAGCTTTTTAGGTAAAACTGTGTTTGAAATTGAACAAAGGATCTTGAAAAGGGTTTCATCTGACAATGGTGTTCGAGTTATTACAGTTTGAACCATTGAAGTTCCCACTGTATTGATGTAATTGATCTAAAAAATGCCATTCATATTTTTTAAAGTACTAGCTGTGTAAAATCCTCTTTTATCAAAACTCACTGTCTTCTTTCGTATGCAAGAACTTTATTGCTCATCCAAGAATAACGGATAAACATAAATGTAATATTTAATATCATACAAAATGTAGGCTTAAATTTCCCACTTGACAGCATTTTTTAATGCAAATATGGTAATTTTTTTTATACAATATGAATTATTAAAATTTCATTATATTTACAGCCCATTTCAGAGTTTACTTTAAGCAAACATGTAATTACCATATAAAGGTAAAATATTTGTTAATTTTAAAATGAATAAAGTTCTTTACCAAGTAGAATGTAATTTTATAAAACTATGTGGGAAGCAAATGAAGTGTCTCAGAAAATTCTCAAAGGATTATTTGCAAAGGGGAGATAATCATAAATTTTATGATCCAAAAATTTCACCCAAAAATGAACTATTACGTAAAATAGTTAAATAAAACAAAATTAGCATCATCTACTTTTTGTTCAGCACAAGAGTAGACAATATGAGAGATTGACCTTTATATAATTACTGTAAAATTGTTATTTCATTCTTATGTATAGAAAATGAGTATTCATCAGAATAACAGTAATGCATGTCTAGCATGTCTAGTGTTTACTGAGATGAGGTCTATTTTAAAAGAAATTGAAGAAAAATACCAGATACAGTCAAACATCATCATGATGACATATGCTTGAACACCCAAGAGACTTATGAAAACAGTTCTAGTAAGAGAGGTGTCCAAGCTATCTAGATAGTTCAAATTGTGTTTGAATTCAAATAAAGGGCCCAGAAAATGACTTTAGACTTCATGGTACTAGCGTTAGTACAGTTTGAGCTATCAAAGTTCAACTGTGTAGCAGCAAATACCAAAGGAACAATGGAATTCACCATCCTGCTTTTCCCGATTGGTGTCGCTGCTGAACTACCTGGCGGGAAAACTGGTATTTCACAAATGTTCAAAAATTGTTCCTTGTGCGTGAATTTTCCAGGTATCTCGACGTCACAGAACAAAACCTGATAGTGCAGTGGTGACACCAGACGGGACAAAATATGAAAGGTGCATTCCATTACAACATTAGAATATAAAGAATTGAAATATGCGACAAAATGTCTGGA
Source organism: Modiolus philippinarum (assembly GCA_002080025.1). Lineage (NCBI taxonomy): Eukaryota > Metazoa > Mollusca > Bivalvia > Mytilida > Modiolidae > Modiolus > Modiolus philippinarum. The sequence continues at coordinate 24,949 of MJUU01056705.1, read as the reverse complement.
CTTTCAATCTCTCAAACATGTCAAAGGCAACTTGAAAAAAAATGTTTTTGTTCTAAAAACGTTCTAAATCACAATTGATTTAAATATTCTTCAGTTTCGGTTCAATACCAGAAAAGTTTGATGAGAATAAAAATGAGTGTGAGAGCTATCAAAGTTCTTTATGAACAACATAAATTAGTTGTTATCAGTAAATATAAAATGTAAAGACTTTGATCATTAAATTAGTGGTTTAATAGGTCCATTGATCTGACTTATTGACTATTTATAAACATTTCTTTATTGATATCTTTGGACAGTCTTATTTGGATAACTTTGTACAATAACAAATCTTATCTGACCAAGATTATATTTTGTCAGACTGCCATGTAATTGAGAATTGTGTGAAATTTTTAATCGGTTATTTGGCAGTGTAAAACCCAGTATTAGCTGTTGTTTATCATTCAAAATTGAAGTATTTTTGCCTGTGATTAAATTTCAGCATCTCATCGCTATTTTTTTCTTCCTTTGATTATATTGTTCCACCTCTGTAAATAATGAAAGTCCCAGAAGCAATTACCAGTTCAGGTTTTGTTGTGTCCATGAGGGATGACAAAAGGGATATGAGACATCCGTGGTGTTCCAGCTATGACAGTACCCGCCATCAAAGTTCAACTGTATTAGTATCCAATTCATAGAATTTATATGAAAGATATCCAAAAAACAACAACACTATTACAGGCAAAAACCAAAACCATACACACCTTCCTCAACAACCAGCCCAGACCCATACTGCATGGAAACCTCAATATTAGGTCCCTTTTGTTGAGTTGTCTTTATAATTAACACATGATGCAGGAAATTTTTATTGCATTTTAACTTTTTGTACTTTTATCAGCATTTTTTAGCCCTTTAATAGAATTTTGAACATCAACCAAGGTAATACTGAAGCACAAATAAAGAAGGGGAAATTCTAAAATCAAAGCTTTTAATAAAAAGAATAGTATATGATCTGCGGTACATTGATGCATTCATTTTCTTTTCAGATGCCTCAGGAGATGTGAAGTTCTGGCATTACACGTCAGGGAAATGTCTACATACAATAAATGAACAAAGACAGACTCTGAATGTAACAACAAATCCAGAAGGAACAAAATTCATTACAACTGGAGATACTCCACAGATACATGTTTATGACGAAGAAACGAAGAAAAAAATAGGAACATGTCAGCCAAGGTAACAGTAATAGAGTTGACCATCCTGTGTCTGTTGGGTATGAGTATTGGTCTTGGAAATGATTTGACAATGTAGAACAACATCCTTTTCACTTGTTCCCATGGAAATACACCGGCAAACAATACATGATCAATAACCAAAATGGAAAATATGAAAAAAATCAATTTAAATCAAATAACTCATGGCAATATACAGACAACTCACATGATAATAGCAACAAAAAAAGTAAATCGATTTGATCAAGATCAAATCAACCATGGTCATTTGACATTGTATGATTATTTGAGATGGCATCCTATTGATTATTAGATCACCATCTCTAAGGACAAGGTCACAGTTTATTAGAAATAGATGATTTGAAATAAAGATTGAATTCAGATGACACCTTGGAAACTCTGCATTAAATCAAAACAGAACCTATTCTTATGCTTGATTAGGCCCCCTCATCAAGATACAGGTGCCAAATAGTTTACACTTTGTCCATCAATTTGTCTCTTCATCAACAATTTTTAGCTCACCTCACAAAGTTAGGAGGCTTATGTGATACCCCTAGCATCCGCATTTAGATTTTATCTGCACTGAAAAGACATTATTATCGAAATGGCTATATGCAGAATTAAATAAATTTTTTAGGAAGTTTGGTATTTAGATATTTTTAAAATTACTGTGAATAGGAAATGACTGTATCAACACATTAGTGTTTCAAGACAGAATTTGAATTCATACTTACTTCAAATTTACCTTTGCCCTGAGTTTCAGGAATCTAAATTGCAGGTCATTCTGAGAACGCCAGTTTCGACATTCTATAGTTATCACAGCGGACAGATCCTGTTTTATATTCCTTTAACATGAATAATATTGTACATCATAAGTTATGCCTATTGATGATTACTGATGTTGATTGCAAAGACTGGCATCTTTCATGCCATAGACACATTTTTCCATTTTTTTTTCCAGTGATAATCGGGATAGAATGACAGGTCATCAGTTTAGAGTGTTCGCTGCAAAATACCACCCAGAAATACCTCATGTATTCCTGACAGGAGGTTGGGATAACACAGTTCAGGTATTATTTCATTGGAAATTATTGGCTGTTAGATGTTTTCTCAAGTATATAAATCAGCAGCCCTTTCAACAAAAATTCAATAATTAAAAATTAGTGTCTTTGACATTTCAAATTGACTTACTATTCAAATTTGTCGTACTTCAAATTTTTTTGTGAAATTAGCTGCTGATGTTTCCATAAAATGTAACTTTACATTAAGTTGACCTTCATGTGAACTACTGTTTATGCCCATTATCATGTCATTAATTGAGAATTCAACATTAAATTTTTGCAATGTTTTAATTTTTGCTATATTCATGAGAATTACATAGGCATGAAAATGAAATCTTGAAAAATTTATGTCAGTATATTTTCATACATGTCCTTCACACAATTTTCCATTTGAAAATTGGTGACCTCTTAAGAATAAATATTGCTGCGGCCAAGCAAGTGGCAAAACTTTCAGTTTACCGAAGTTAAGATTTACATCCCAAGCTCTCTACCTTTCATTGACTCTCCGTCGTACAAAGACAACACTGTATACATGAGCAATATCCCTAACTAGGGATTGAATTGTGAAATTTGGCAACAGTGTAATAATTCAACTTTTGTATCTTGTACTTCATATTTTTATAGATGAAGTGATAGAATAAAGATAAAAGTATTTTGAAAATGTTAATGAATCATAGGCAAATAAAAAGAAACTTCAAGAATTAAAAATATGGATATTGTCCTATGGCCATGTCACACTGAAGGGAATCTGTCCAATGTAACATTTATTTTGAATAAGAAAGATATCAACAATTAAAAAAATTATGTGCAAGAATTTGAGAGTATTGCACGGTTAAGTTGTGCATTTATAGAATTAGCAAATAAAATTCAACACCTTAAGCAAAAACAAAAAGAAAAATAGTGCAAGTTTTCTGTTTTACAGTATTGGGATGACAGACAGCCACATTCACTGAGGTATGTATGTTTTACAAACTTATTTTTCACTTGATGTAAGCATACCTGCCAGCTTTTGAAAATGCTTACAAAAGTTTACAAACATGTTTACGTTTGTCTTTTGTCTAATTTGTGTTTTTTCTGTGTATAGTTCCCAGGCATATTGTGGCATAGTTGCCAACCTCTGACAATGAAAAATCATGTCATGACATGACATGAGATACCAAAAAGCGTGTGAAAACATGTGACATACTCTCGGATTATTGAACAAATTCATATACATTGTAAAATTAATTTGCCAATATAAACGCCCGTCTTACTCAGTATTTGCTTGTTTTGCTGATTTTAGAACTACCTGACTAGGTACATATTCAAAACAATTACAAGTTTGGTTGAATTTAGAAGTCAATAAGGCAAAAGTTAGCAGAGTTCTCAGCATTGTCCTTGATGATTACATCATTCAACAAATTTTTTGTAGCTGGCAAGGAGGTAATGGGCTTAGACACATTTTGACAGATAAATGGTTTCAAATGCGCCCTAGCTTTTGTATATCTGACTATATCACTTTCTGTAAATGATTGTAAATCATCCAATATGAATGTGTAAACTGCATAGCCCCCCTACTCCACAATCACTTTCTTGACTTCAAGTGTATTCATCAAACTGGGAGTCCAAAATTTTGTTTTGGTACCACTGATCCGGTACAAAAATATCGTTTTCTATTTGCACTCGTGTCTTTAGTCGTCGTACCCTACCAAGAAATTTATTGAAACGATTTAAAATCAGTTGTTTGGTCGAATCGAAGTTTGCAATTTACCGTACGGTCATGAAAAGTCTGGAGAATCACGGGGATCCATAGTGCTAATAACCAAAAACATTAACAACGGTCGTGGAAAGGTCCAGAGAATCACGAAAAACGCGATATCGCTAATAACCAAAAACGTAAACAACTAAAAAGCGTGTAATGGCGTGTGAAGTTCTGAAAAGCGTTTACACGCCGTGTGACAAAATCTATGCGTGTAAACCGTGGAAAAAGCGTGTGTAACACGTGAAAATCATGTGAGTTGGCAACTATGTGCTTCAGTATGGGGTCATACTCCACTTTTCAGCCATATCAAATCACTACTTCCTCTTTATAGAATTTGTGACTTTTTTACTAGCTTGTTTGCATCATATTTTTTTCTGCAACTTTGTAAATGCTTGTATTGTGTCCACACCTGTTTTGTGTCTACACACACTTAATTTTGCACTTACCATATTGATTCAGTGTTCAATGAGCGGGGGGTATAAAGATCGGTGACAGCTCTTGTTTTAACTTTCCATACCCTTTTTAGCTCACCTGGCTATGCCAGGGTGAGCTTTTGCCATTACTTGGTGTCTGTCGTCTGTCTGTCCGTCCGACATAAACTTTTCATTCAAAGATCTTCTCCTCTGAAACCACTGGGCCAATTGGAACCAAACTTGGTCACAATACTCCTTGGATAGTCCCCTTTAAAAATTGTATCTGTCAGGTCTGTAGCTCCTCCAAGATGGTCGCCAGCGGGGAACATAGTTTTAACATTGGGCGCTATGGAAAAAAATGTTAAAAGATCTTCTTCTCAGAAACTACTAGTCCAATTAGAACCAAACTTAGTCACAATGGTCCTTAGATTATCCCTTCCATAAAAGGTATCCGGCAGGTCCGTAGCTCATCCAAGATGGCCCCCAGCGGGGAACATAGTTTTAGCATTCGACCCTATGGGAAAACACATTCAAAGATCTTCTTCTCAGAAACTACTAGTCCAATTTGAACCAAACTTAGTCACAATGGTCCTTAGGTGATCCCTTTCAAAAAAAGTATCCGGCAGGTCTGTACCTCATCCAAGATGGCCACCAGTGGGGAAAATAGTTTAAATCGGACACTTGGAAAATAAATTCAAAGATCTGCTCAGAAACTACTAGTCAAGTGCAATTATAGGTCCTTATGTCCCTACAGTACAAGGTGGCGGCCAGTAGGGTACACCTTCAGTTAAGGTGAGAGGTACGTAAATAAGAGCCTCTACCGGTGAACGTTATGAATTTGCTTTAGAATGAACTAAAATAATTTTAATTTTCACTTTAAATTATCGTCGCTTCAAACAATATCCTACATTTTTTCTGAAAAACTGATATTATGTCGCCAAAGAAGTTTCTGTTTTATTGATATAATTTTTTTATAGGGTCACCAAGTTTGTTTTCGTGGTATAGATCGCTGAATAGATGTTCATCTTTCAAATCACGCCTAAAATCATAACTTTCATTGACGACATGGCTATTTTGACGGCAAATTTTATTGAAAAATTCCATTTTTGGCGTGTTTATTCTATGTTAAACTATTTATACCGGCGAAATTAACTCCGTGACCCTATATAAAATTTACACCATTAAAATGGGAATTTCATTGTTTAAAACATATCGTTTTTGCAGAAAAATTGTAGGATAAGTTTTCATAAACGCAAAATTTAAAAAACGTTTCATATATTATTTTTCTGTACGTTTTACATGGATTCTATATGAAAACAACATAGCTTATAGATTTTTCAAACGGTCATATTTCAAACATAGAATTTTATTTCACCTTGGAATTCAGCTTCATTTGATGCACTTACATGTAAAATTTCATCGAAATCCGGAAACTTTGCTATTTACATACCTATTACCTTAAATGGGAAACACATTCAAGCCTAAAAGAAAAATAGCTACTAAAGTTTTATTGTTCATACAGAAATATTCTTTTTATTACTAGTACTTATATATATCAAATAGTTCTAATTATGTACATCAACACACTTTTTAGGGAGTGTCTATAATTTTAAGATAGATATAATGAAAAGTGAAAATTTTGAAAAGGAAGATAATTAACTAAGGGAGGTTATAAACTTAATTTTCTTTTCAAACATGTTATAATTACAACAATTTATGAGGACGATCTTTACCACTTTTTTTTAAAAAAGGTTCTCTGAATATTTAGATATCAGCAATATGTATTACTTTTGATATAAGGGGAAACCCTGCCCAAATTTATTTTGAATTGTGGTCTGATATAGGTTGTAAAGGATGGAGGAGCTCTTGGTTGCCATGGAAACAGGACAAGAAAACTGAAATTTTAGAAAAAAATGTATACTGCTACATATTTTATTTACAGTTTCAGCAATATGTATAAACTAGATTATGAGGGCAACCTCTGCCCATTTTTTTAAAGGGGGCTAAAAATGTATTTAATTTCAGCAATATGTATTATATGGATTATACTAGTAAGGGGAACCCCTGCCCAATTTTTTAGCTCACCTCACGAAGTGAGGGGGCTTATGTGATACCCCTAGCATCGGCATCTGCGTCCGCTTCCTGTTAGGAAGGATGGTTAAGGTCCATTCCTGCCTACTGACATGCCCTACATCAACCATATTGGTATGCCTGTTGCATTTTGGGAAGACCACAGGAATTCATGCTTTGGATGCTGTCTCTGACCTACATTTTACGCATGAGATACTTGGTTATGTAGAATGGTTAAAGTCCATTCCCGCTTACTGACATGGCCCATATTAACCATATTGGTATGTATGATGCATTTTGGGATGAGGACTGGAATGCATACTTTGGATGCTGTCTCTGACCTACATTTTACACATGAGCGACTGTGTTAGGTAGAATGGTTCAAGTCCATTCCCACTTACTGACATGGCCCACATTAACCATATTGGTATGTATGATGCATTTTGGGATGAGGACTGGAATGCATACTTGGGATGCTGCCTCTGACCTACATTTTATGCATGCATATGAGCGACTTGGTTAGGTAGAATGGTTAAAGTCCATTCCTGCTTACTGACATAGCCCACATCAACCATACTGGTATGTATGATGCGTTTTGGGATGACAACTACAATGCATGCTTCAGATGTTGTCTATGACCTACATTTTACGCATGAGCGACTTGGTTAGGTAGAATGGTTAAAGTCCATTCCCACTTACTGACATGGCCCACATCAACAATACTGGTATGTATGATGCGTTTTTGGATCACAACAATAATGCATGCTTCGGATGCTGTCTCTGACCTACATTTTATGCACGAGTGACTTGGTTAGGTAGAATGGTTAAAGTCTATACCCGCTTACTGACATGGCCCACATCAACCATATTGGTATGTATGATGCGTTTTCGGATGACAACCACAGTGCATGCTTCAGATGCTCTCTCTGACCTACATTTTGCACATGAGCGACTTGGTTAGGTAGAATGGTTAAAGTCCATTCCCGCTTACTGGCATGGCCCACATCAACCATATTGGTATGTATGATGCATTTTTGGATGAGGACTGGAATGCATGCTTGGGATGCTGTCTCTGACCTACATTTTACGCATGAGCGACTTGGTTAGGTAGAATGGTTAAATTCATTCCCGCTTACTGACATGGTGCACATCAACCATACTGGTATGCATGATGCCTTTTGGGATGACAGCAATAATGCATGCTTGGGATGCTGTCTCTGACCTACATTTTATGCATGACTGAACCTGTTTAAAAGAATGATTATAGTCCATTCCTGGTTATTGACATGTGCAACATGTGACAATGCTGTGCAACGAGGTGAGCTTAGCAGGCTGTGGCTGATTTCTATGTTTTTTGAATGGGGGTCTGATATGGGTTATAATGGATGATGGAGCTTTCAGTTGCCATTGACACCAAACAAGAAAACTGGAATTAGTAAAAAATATGTTCTGTTAAAATTTTAGCTCACCTCAAGAAGTGATGGGGGCTTATGTGATACCCCTAGCGTCGGCGTCCGCGTCCGGTTAGGAAGAATGGTTAAGGTCCATTCCTGCTTACTGACATGCCCCACATCAACTATATTGGTATGCCTGATGCACTTTGGGATGACGACTGGAATGCATGCTTCGGATGCTGTCTCTGACCTA
>MJUU01056705.1:592-12270 GCA_002080025.1 Modiolus philippinarum | reverse complement strand
GTTGGATAAATTTTCTTCATTCAACGTATGTTGAATAAAGCCCCGTGCTATTTCCTGCCAGATCTATTCGGAATACAGTTCTCGGTGTTTATCATTGATCACTAGAGAAAAAGATTACACCACTTTATCCTGATTATTACCATATTTTATCCACTCTCGATAGTTAAATTTTAAAATTTTAAAATGCTCGGCAAGCCTCGCAATTAAAATTTTAAAATTTAACTATCTCTAGTGGATAAAATATGGTAATGAACGGGATCTTGTGGTGTAATCTATATCTATTGTCATTTGATATTTAATTGGCTTTCTTCTTGATCAAATTTTCCCCTCATTTACAAACACAAAAGATTTATCTTAATAATAGCATTTTCTAGGTTAACAAATGTCCGTTCTTTTCTTAGTGAAGCTAAATATAAATATCACACCTGATGTGTATTGACAAATTAGGAATATCAGTGTGAAAATGTGATTGTAATTAACTTGATTCATTAGTCATTTTTTTTTGTCAACTATAATTAAATTGGATGTTAATCAAACATTTCCAGCTATGACCTCTTTGTCCTTGATGATTATGTTTACAAATGCATGTTGCTGGCAACACAATTATTCATGTTTTTAGAAGATATGGTTTTATATTGTAATTTATGTTGTAACATTAAAGTTTGTTTACTGTAAACAAGAAAGTTTTTACAGCAGTTTTATGTTGGCTATTTCAAGACTGCACGAAACGAAATTTATTTCGGCAACCTCCTAAAAGAGACTGTGCAAAAATTTCCTGTTTTTTCAGTATCCAATTAAATTTTGGGTTGATAACCGTTATTTTATAATATATTTTAAATTAACCTATTTCTTTTCAATTCACCTTACCCAAAGGGCTATTTCCATCACTTTGTGTTTGTAATCTGTCTGTTTGCGTCTGTGTCTTAATTTTTTGATCATCCACTCTGATACGCTGAAGCAAATTGAACCATACTTGATAGAAATAATGTATGGAAGGTACTTTAGAGAAAACATACTCATTTCTATCGATCAGATAAGACCCATAGCAGCCAGCACAGAAACATGTCCTCACATTTTAATCATTTCCTCTCAAAACTTTGTTAGCAAATTGAATTAAATTATAACAGAATGATGTACAGTGAAACCTGTCTAGCCTGACATTTGAGTATTCTATCAATCTGTCAAATAGACATAATTATTTTTCCCAAAGCTCAACTTTTTAAATGCTGTTTTCAACCTTAGTATTCTGATGTCATAAGAAGCCTTCATATTTTCATACCCTTCATAGGGATCAGCTAAACTCTGATGTTATTCTTTGTGTAAAACTGATCCTATTGTTTAGCCAATACACAGTATTCAGAATGACGCGGATAATATACTGAACCCTGGTGCTTTCAGCTGGATAACCCTGAGCATCGCCCAAGTTGGCACTCCATGGCGGGTGGGGTGCAAGGGAGTGACCTTGATATAATTTTTGTCAAGAATACCGCTTAAGTGCACGCTAGGGGCCTTCTTGATCTCGCTTGAGGGGTGAATATTGTTCACCTCTAGTTGAAGACCTTCAGGCGACATCAAGATGTAGACAGGAATAAAAGCCCTGTCCTTGATAAACTGGAAATTTCTATGTATCGTGTGCGTTTTTGTCACATATACATTCACTCCATATCCTTTCATTTTTCCTATGAACAGTAAGAATGGCCTGTTTCTTTTACTGTTCAGTATACTTATCTGTGTCATTCTGATCATTGTGTATTGGCTTAACAATAGGATTAGTTTTACACAGAGAATTACATCAAAGTTTAGCTTAACGCAAGGTTGGGCGGAAAAAACCACCCCCGGTATTTACCGGTGGAATTTACCGGTAAATACCGCCCTGGACAATACTGGACAATACTGGACGATTGAAATTTTCAATGGTCAATTGCTGGACAATACAAATTCTAAGTGGTCAATAGTAATTTTTTGTTGTTGTAATATTTATAATATAACATTGTATCTGACTTTATTTTCTTTAAATTTTTGTTTTTGTTTTCTACCATTAAATACTGCCCTGGACAATACTCCTCAAGTGGACAATATTGGATGATTGAAATTTTAAGTGGTCAATAATTATACGACCGCAAAAAAAATTTTTGAGGTCGTATATTGGTATGATACTGGCGGCGTCGTCGGCGGCGTCATCAGCGGTGTCGTCGGTGGCGGCGTCGGCGTCGGCGTCTGTGGACACTTCGTTTCCGTGCGATAACTTGAGTTCTAGTTGACCAATCCTTATGAAATTTTAACACAATGTTTCTTGGCACAAAGGGAAGGCTGGGATTGGTTTTGGGTATTGTAGCCCTGCCCGTTTCTGAAAAAAGGGCCAAAAAGGGCCAAATTGGGTGTTTTCATATATTGAGCTGTAGAATATTTATTATATATCAGATTTTGATGGGGTTTCTTTCAGTGTGCTCCTTATTAAATTTCCAATCTGTAGTATGTAAAACGGATTTCACATCGCATGTACCGTTCATGAGCTAAATGGGGCCCTAAAGGGGGGAATCTCAAAAATTTTATTTTTTTAATTTTTAGTTCGATTTTGATGCAGTTTTTTGCAATGGATTCCTTAAGAAAAATTAACCAGCACTGCACCATCAGATTTTTGTTAACTTGGTTCCTTTCCCAGCTATGAGGGGCAAAACGGGGCCAAGATTGCAAATATGCTGATTATCTAAAATTTTTATTTATCATCGGATTTCGATGGGATTTTTTTCTTTAGATTCCTCTAATTGTCAGCTTTCAGAACATTGCAACGGATTTGTCATAGCTCTTACTGTTTTCAAGCTATAAGGGGTCAAAGGGCCCAAAATTGCAATTTTTAGAAATGTGTGAAATCTTTATTTTTCATCAGATTTTGATAGGATTTATTCTATGGATTTGTCTTGTTTTATGCTTTTGGTAGTATGTCAACAGAATTAGCATAGCTATTACCATTTCCGAGCTATAAGGGGTCAAAGGGGCCAGAATTGCAATTTTTCTTAATGTGTCCATCAAATTACTGTCAAGCTCCATACTGTGTCCACATTCACTTTAAAATACACTTGTTCAAATTTCAGTGGTTGACATGCTGCGGTCGTATCATGCTGCGCTCGGCGTAGCCCTTTATATATACATTGTACCTGACTTTATTTTCTTTTAATCATCGTTTTGGTTTTTTTTTATCTTTTACAATGTACAGCCTGGACAGACTGCAAACTGTTTATTGTCTTTTACTACCTAAATGGGTTTCCTGTCCATTCCCTTAAATAAACACCACAAATACCATATATTTTGACAGCTATAAATTATAATTGCCACACAGCCACCTGTTTGCTAACTAATTAAGGGTATCATATAGGTTTATACAACAGGTAAATCTTACAACTCTGTGGCTCATTAAATGACATCTTATTAGATAAACAAATGAATAAAATTAATTTGAAACATATTAACTGTATCAACCAGTATCAATATGCACAAATTTATTTTATTTGGCCAGTTTTGCTTTTGTCTTTATCTAAGTAGAATTTGAACATTCATTTTTATGATACATATTACTATTTCAATTTACTAACATTATGATTATGTACTAACTTTTAACCTACTTAGCAATATGTAGCCATCCCCCTACACTTGTCTGACAAGGTTATCAATAGGTGTATAGGTTCAAAATAGTAAGACTGTCTTTTATTTCAATTGTCCAGTATCGTCCAGTATTGTCCAGTATTGTCCGGTATTTATCAGTATTGTCCACTGCCCCGGACAATACTAGTATTGTCCGCCTTTTTGCCAACCTTGCTTAACAGTATGAAGTGTGTGAGTTTGGTCTTGTTGGATTAGAGTGTCAAATTCCAATGAATGAGAGATCGGCAACAAAGATTGATTATTTATTGAAAAATTTGAGGATTTATAGTTTTTTAAAGAAGATTTCAATCTATTCTATAAGGGGGGTCTCAATGGGAGGGCCCTTTCCCGAAATCCCGTCAATTTTTCTACACTTTCCCGTTTCATGAGCGGGAAAATATTTGCCAAAGACTTTTAAAGAGACTTTATATTCCTGTTTCATGGACAAATTATCGGCATTTCCCGCTTCACGCTGGACATCCTTTCCTGTTTTCATGTGCACTTTTCCCCCACATTCCTGTTTCCCACTTGTTTTAAAAGGCCCATCCCGCTTCCCGCTTATACCCCATCGGGACCCCCATAAGCTTTCTGGTAGATTATGGTCTGAAAGTTAAATACCAAAGAATCACCATAACATCTGCTTACCCTTCCGGAGCACCTGATGTCACTCTCAGTTTCACTGGAGTTCACACTGTGAGTGCCTTTGTTTTGAATGTTGTATCCCAGAGTATGGATAAATCGGTCACCTAAGAATGTTTGGATTTTTATGCCCCCTGATCGAGGATCGGGGGGCATATTGTTTTTGTCCTGTCTGTGTGTCTGTATGTCTGTGTGTCTGTCTGTGCATCCGAAACTTTAACCTTGGCTATAACTTTTGAACTATATAAGGTAGACTTTTGATACTTGGCAAGTGTATAGGTCTAGTCGAGAGGAACATAGATATGCAAAAAAAAATTAGGTCAAAGGTCAAGGTCATAGAGGTCAAAAAGGGGTAAAAATCGGAATCTGGGGGCGTATGTAGTGTTTCACAAACACATCTTGTTTATTCTTCCATTGAATGTTTTTCTATCTATATCATTTAAGAATAGAATGTTGAAAACTTCAGAAGTTTACATGTTATGGCCTTCTCAGAAAAGATGTGCTTGTTGTTGACTTTTGACCTACATACTAGGCATGCAAATTAACAATGGCGGATTCATCACGTATCAAAAGATCTGTCACATGACTTTTGCAGGTTTTCAGAAAATACAGGCCAATCTAATTTAAAAATTTTTGTTGGAATAAAAACTTTAGTTCTTTTGTTTGCTTTGCTGATCATTTTCATTTTTGTTGTCTCGCCCTCGACGAATGTCGCGAAAGCGAGACATAGCGATCCAAAATTCCATCGTCGTGTCGGCGTCGTCAACATCTATTTTAACCTTGTGGTTAAAGTTTTCTAAACATCAATATCTTCATCAAATTTTTATGGAATAATTTGAAATTTGGACAGAAGCAAGAAAAGGGTCTGAAAATTACCTCTAGCTGAAAAATTTCAAAAACTTTTTTTTAGTTTTTCCGTATTTTTTCCTGATTTGGACTTAGTTTTTTTTTTTGTGGAAGAAATTTATTTTAACCCTGTGGTTAAAGTTTTTTAGAAGTCAAATTAAGTTATTAAATCTTGTTGGAATTTCACAAATAGTGATCAAAAGTAAGATGATGGTCAGAAAATTACCTCAAGCTGAAAAAATAGGAATTTTTTTTCTAGTTTTTGTGTATTTTTTCCAAATTTGGATTTAGTTTTTTTTTGCTAAAAAATTTCAATGTTAATTGTTAAGAAGTAGAATAGAGTCTTTAATTCTTAATAGAATTACATTAACATTGACATTTCTACATAAAATGCGCAGATGTGTAACAGGCTGTTGGAATTTTGATTCCGGTTCCAATTTTGGTAAATTTCCTGATAATGTCAAAAACCAATAATTTTTGAAAATTTTGCATCCAATTACAAATTTTAACAATGTTTTAGTATCAAACATAATTTTAACACTAAAAAATTAAATAACATGGTTCCATCTTTGGTAAATTTCCTGAGATCTCCAAGACCAGATTTTTTAGAAATTCTTCTTGGCAACAATGCTTTTTTAATAAATCAGAATCAAACATTTTTAATACTGAAATTGCAAAAGTTTTTTATTCCAATTTCAGTTTACATTCCTGGAACTCTCAAAGACCATTTATTTTTTTGAATTTTACTTAGCAACCATATTTTTTTAAATACATTTCCAATGAGAATAGTCATTGTACAAAAATATTTGATTCCAATTTGGATATGAAAGTTTCAGATACCTGTTATTTCTTTAAATTCTACCTAGCAACCACATGTATAAATATAGGCTAAATTATGACAATGTACTGAGTGGGCGAGACATTAGGTTACGAATTTTTTAAAATATATCCTAAAAGCATTAAAAATTATTTCAAAAATTGATCTCCATTTTTGCCCATTGAAATGGCATTTTAGAACGTTTTGTTTACATTCTCGCAGGAAAAAAAATGTAATTTGCTGTAAGGTGCTTGGTAATTTCTTTGCCGTAGAATACAACCAACTTTGTCTTAAAAGGTCAAAAACATAATTGGTAACGTAGAATGGAATGTCAACAAAAAACAATGACCGACGGTAAACTGTGTTTACTCAGTTGGTGCTAATTTTGAGCCTTTGGAAGTTGTGTAAAATATGGTCATAGGAAAACATGCATAATTTGTGATGATTTATCATTTTTATTGAATGCATACCTTTGCGAATCTCAACTTGGAATAAATGTTACGTAATTAAGTAATCCGAAAGAGACAACTTACCAAGAAGACTTCACGTGCTACATGTAAACAAACAAAACGGGTGACCGAAATAACAATATGACCGATTTTAAGGTATGATTGAGATAATTTCTGTTTCTGTGCTTTGTATCTTTCTAACGTCATTGTTTTTGTGTCTAAAGTCATTGTTTTTGTGTCTAACGTCATTGTTTTCTGTGTTCTCGTTTTGGCCGTGTCTTTAGACTTCGATTTTTGTAAATTTTACTCCTTTGTTCCTCCGATATTCTACTGCCGTTGTTGTCAAGTGTAACAGTCTGATTACAAAAAAACAGTTAATTAATTTGTTTGGACTAGGCAACAAACATGGCTGAGGACACATAACATAGTTTATCACTGGATTATATTGGAAATACATACTGATCATCTTCAATTATACTATGAAACTATTATGAAGCAAATTTAATTAATTGTACTGGAATGGTGTCCGTAAAGTTAACAGAATAAAAAAGGGCTTATAAAATTAAAATTAAACCTATTTTTTCAGTGAACCATATGTAAAACTCTGACGTACTTGACATACATGTATTTCTATCTCCTACAGGAGAATCATGCTATTGAAGTATTTAGCATGTTTAGTGTATATGATTGTCACTCTCTTTTTCAACCACATCATAGTTTGCTTGAACAAATAATATAGAATGTCAAAGACTTCTCTTTCAAATTAGCCTGATCCCATTTAGAAAGATGAATGTGACCTAGAAATGAAATCCTACTTAGATAAGACAGATGATAAATGGGAACCTTGCTCCAGGCAAAAGCACAAGGTTGCAGGAGAATCTAGGCAAAAGATGCAAAGTTTACATATCCCAACCACAAGTGGCTATTCAATGATGCCTGTAAACTTGGATTCCATCTGTGGTTAAATTGTTTCATTGTCTTGTTCATGGAAAGTCAAAGGGTATAGGAGTCAAGCTAGAAAGAAAAACTAAAAGAATGGAGCTAGTTGGCAATGGAACTGCGGTTGAAGGGAAAGAAAACCATGAAAGTATTAAGGTCTATTAAGTTTAGCATTAGGCTAATAATCTTACATGGATAAAAACAGCTGTTTACAGGAACCTATGTAAAAATGAAATTGTGATGTAACTTAGTACCATCAGTTTACAAACACAGGATAATAGTAAACACCTACAATTGCCAAAAAATACAATCACATGTCACATGCCACAATTCACAAGCGAGACAAACATAAATAATGATAGGAACTCGGGATAGCTGGACTTGATACCAGCACTAGCAAAGCCAGCAGTAGGATTAACCGGTTTATGGGTACCCAAACCTCTCCTTTCTCTATCCTGTTTTCCTATAAAATAATAAGAATAAATGTTGTGTCTACAATAGTTACATGTACTGTTGAGAATTATATATAGAATCCACAATTGCATTGAGTGAGAAACGACATTTCTACACTAGAGATAGTTAAATTTTCAAGGCTTTTCGAGGCTTGCCGAGCGTTTAAAATATTTGAAAATTTAACTATCGAGAGTGTAGAAATGTCGTTTCTCACGAGATACAATTGTGAATTTTATTTCTCTAATGATTCCAAGGAGATTTTGGACAAAAATATTACCCCCCTTTTCTGATTATCCGAAATAAATGTGTTCATTGAGCGTGACGTCATCAGGCATGGTCGCCTTTTTTCATGACGTCACAATGGTCAAGTCGGAAAACGGCAAACATATTTGACGTCATAATTGAATTTCATCCAATCACTTGCCGAGAACAACATTCTCTCTAGAGAGGAGAAACATATTTCTCCAACTGTTCAGGAAACGTGAAAACGGGACACAAATTAGGGAAATGGCAGTTATCACACAACTTTTACTGGAGCAAATGGAATCAAAGTGAACTAAAATGATGTGTTTAAGGTCTTTCAAAAAATTTGTGCCAATCTATCTGCTAGCATGGCCATTGCCATTGAAAATAGTTGAATATTTGACTCTATGGATGGAGTGAGCATTTTTTGATCAAGTCAGAAACTAATGGACCAAACTTAACTGGAAAAATGCAATATCCGCATTTCTTTTCAAGTCGTCATACATACATGTATATGACTGCCAGCATGGAATGTAGTGTAACATGGTACCCTCCAGGCAAAACCATTTTGACACTAAAGCAATTTAAATGAAAGTTTGTGGGAACATGTATGGATGGCCTTCAACAAATAGGAAAAAGAAGGGAAATGGGGAATGTGTCGAAGAGACAACGACCCAAAGGGGAGTAATAACAACTCAAAGATTGTTTACTTGGTCCAATCCATCAAGCATGGCTGCCAGCATGGAATATAGCTTAACATCGACTCCTTTTGCAAAAATATGTTTTAATCATATCCTCTGAAACTAATTCTAAAGAAAAACTAAATAAACCTTTACAGGAATAATGCATCGAAGTTCATCAACAAAAAATGATTATTTTAAGTCGATTCACCACAGCATTGCCTCCTACTGTGGAACATAATTTTGATATTTATGATGGATACTAGGAGTGGGTTTACTAAGCTCACTACAAAGAATTAGTTAGAAAGGAGAAGTATTTTATAGGGATCAGTAACAGAGCCACTCATTGGATAATATATAATTTGACTATATTCTCAGACCCATGGAGTACTTTAGGTGTGCACAGTTTGAATAGTAAGTGGCAAATAGTCAAATCTGAGAAGTCAGAGCTACCAATATATGAAAAATAGCTAAAATAAACATTTATTGACCCTTTCTATAGACGAAAAAAAAATGGCAAAACTACAGCCGTGACATGTAAAATTCTATCAAATGTTAGGGATTTAAGTGTAATTTTCTGATTGTGTGTGTAATAGAATGAAGAAATAGATTGGTTTGTTTTTGTCTCGCCTGTTTGTTATTTTCTCGCCTGAGACAAAAGTCGTGAAGCGAGACATAGCGACCATAGATTCCGTCATCGGCATCATCGTCAACATTTGATTAAACCAATTGTTAAACCTTTTTAGCTCACCTGGCTATGCCAGGGTGAGCTTTTGCCATCACTTGGCGTCCGTCGTCCGTCGTCCGTCCGTCCGTCCGTCCGGCATACACTTTTCATTCAAAGATCTTCTCCTCTGAAACCACTGGGCCAATTGGAACCAAATTTGGTCACAATAGTCTTTGGGTGGTCCCCTTCAAAAAATGTATCCGGCAGGTCCGTACCTCATCCAAGATGGCCGCCAGCGGGGAACATAGTTTTAACATTGGACCCTATTGGTAAACACATTCAAAGATCTTCTTCTCAGAAACTACCAGTCCAATTATAACCAAACTTAGTCACAATNTTTGAACTTCAATAGCTTTCTGAAATCTTACTCAATTTCAATGAATTTTTGACACAATATTAAATACAACTTCATTATTGAATCCCAAATTTATATTTGAAAAAAAATAATTTCAATTTTTTGGTATTTTGCCATTTAGTTGGACTTATTTTTTTTTCGATCAAATGTTTTGGTTTGTGCTGTATCTCAGCGACAGATGATGATTGGTAAGTGTTTGTACCTTTAGTAGCAACCAACATCAATAACAAAATTATGTCACCTTTACCTTTATTTTCAGCATCAATGAATGTGGTCAAATTTTCACTCTAGGCCAATATATCAAGCAAAATTGGGGTAAAGTAATTTAATTTTGATGTAGAATTGTTGCATTCTATAGATGTGCAATAAGCTTTTGGCATTTTATTCTGATTCCAACTTTGGTAAATTTCCTGAAAATGCCCGAGACTAACAATTTTAAAAAATTTTTGCATACAATCAAATCTTTGAGTCAGTTTGTCATATTAAACATAATTCTGAAAAACTAACAGTAAAAATGTGGTTCCAACTTTGGTAAATTTCCTGAAACTTTCAAAGACAAGTGATATATGGGAATCATTGTTAGCAAACATGTGTTTTGGACACATTTTGGTCAAAACAAATATTTTCAATGGTAAGATTTCAAAAATTTTGATAAATTTCCTGAAACTCTCAAAGACAAGAATTTTCTGGGAATTCTTGTTAGCAACCTTGCTATTTGGGTGAATTTTAGTCAAAAAATATTTTCAAAAGTTTGATTTCAAAAGTTTTTATTCCAATTTTGGTAAATTTCCTTAAACTCTCAAAGACAAGCAATTTTGGGGAATTTTTGTTAGTAACCATACTTTTTGGATTAATTTTGGTGACAGCAAATATTTTCAATGGTTAGATTTCAAAAATTTTTGATTTCAGTTTTGGAAAATTTCCAGTACTCTTTGGAATTCCACTTAGCAACCACATCTGAATAAAGGGCAAATTATAATGACAGTGGAGTGAGTAGGCGAGACACAAGGTTTCGTGGAAACTTTACGAATAATTTACGTTAACAATTTTACATACACATTACTGAGAACCTAAAATAGAGAACTTAACCAGGCTCTGCCTGAAAGAATCTAGTTTTTATGTGAACAAAGACGTTATGTAAAGCTTATTGTTGAAGGATTCATGGTGACTAAAAGATGAAGAACAACAGTAAAAGTGTTGTTCCTTTGCTTTGTTTTTGTAACGACTTTGTCTCATGTGCATTTACTCTGTATCCCCTCGCTTATGTATGGATTTATATGAATTTGTTTTTATGTCCTCTTCACAATTTATACAAAATTAGAGGTCCATGCTGTGAAATATTGGTCGAGTCATAAATGAACCTTCAAAAATGCTGATGTGGCCAGTTACTTGTCCTCCATTCATGACAAATATGTCGTTGTTCCTGCCGATAAGGCCCCAAATAATATCATTTTTGTTTGCAAAAATCATTATATAAATTGTTTAAAGAAAGAACTAGGCATTGATAATTCCAACGGCAATCCAACTTATGCAGCTACTACTCTGTCAGAGGAGGAGATATTACAGAACCATAAATCTGTTTTGCTTTCCTTCGGGATTTCCACCAAGGATGAAGACACAGATCTCCCCTCTTTGTACTGGGTACCTAAATTACATAAATGTCCATACAAAGAACGATACATCGCTGGATCTGCCAAATGCTCTACAAAACCTATATCTAAATCGCTAACCTCCATCTTGACAGCGAAAAATACTGTGATACTTGCTTTTCAAGAAGCGGTGTAAATGAAATGTGGATTTTGAAAAACTCCAAAGATCTACTTGACATCTTAAACTCTAGATCATTATCACACTGTAACAGCATTAAAACGTTCGACTTCTCCACACTTTA
>MJUU01056704.1:41668-62205 GCA_002080025.1 Modiolus philippinarum | reverse complement strand
AAACCATTCAACACTCATTGAGTTACCATTTATAATTCCTTGCACATTTCCAATTACTTTTTCAGATCATTTAATTGATATATGTACGTGAAAACAATTCATATGCACTGCCTACTGACGAGTCCCATTGCATATGAGTATTTTCAATTTTCATAAAGGGGACGAAACTCACAAGGCCAAACCGACACAAAAAAGGGTAAATGTTAACACAGATTTATTCATATTTTCAATTAATATTAATGTATTATGATGCAGTTTTTCTTTTTGTCAATCTCAGATTCAGTCAATATGTTATGTGAGATAAGTACTACAGCTATACAAAATGTATACATGTAAATTTAAAAGTACATGTATATGTATATAAACATGATAAATAACATTTAAAGTGACTACTACACTGCATTAAATTGTTATTTTGAGTTTGGCGTTACATTTGTAAGACACTCTGAAGTCAACATGGCCTTGGGAGTCTAGGCATAGACCAAGCACCAATGAACCTCAATTAGCAATCAAACCCAACATGCCCAAGTTTTTATATGTTAAATATCTGACTGTTATTGATGTTAAACTGCCCTTCGGTAAGAAGTGCAATTATTTTAAACAAATTATTTTTATTACACTTCCTGTACATATGCTGTTAATGCTTTAATACTGTCCAGAGTTTTCAATTTTTATACCCCACTCCCAACATGCCCAAGGAGGGGGTATACTGTTTTACCTCTTTCCGTCCATCCGACTGTCCTTCCGTCACACATTATTTTTGTTGCATTATTTCTCTGCACATACCTACCAATCACAGCCACTTGATATTTGATGTGGTGCTTTCTCATTTTTTCAGTAACTATAAGTGTTAGGTCAATGATATTTGGTATATAAGTTGGTCTTGAGTAGTATATGACAGTCTGCTATTCAGCTTAAAGCCTTTTTTGTCTGTGACCTCAATTTCATGGTCTAATGAACATGTAAAGTGTTTGTGGTTAGTTTAGATTCTCAGTAACTACAAGTGGTAGGATAATGATATATTGTATGTAGGTTGGTCTAAGGTAGTACATGGCAGTCTGTCATATGGCTTTTGTCCTTGACCTCAATTTCACGGTCTATTGAGCATGTTCAGTTTTTGTGATTAGGTCATTTTCTCAGTAACCATAAGTGTTAGTCAATGATATTTGGTATATAGGTTGATCTTGATGAGTATTACATGACAGACTGTTATATGGCTTTTGTCTTTGACCTTAATTTCACGGTTCAATGAACATGTTAAGTTTTTGTGTTTAGTTTAGTTTTTCAGTAACTAAAAGTGGTAGATCAATGATAAATGGTATGTAGGCTGGTCTTGGGTAGTACATGACAGTGACATGTGGCATTTATCCTTGACCTCAATTTCATGGTCCAGTGAGCATGTTAGGTTTTTTGGATTTGGTCATTTTCTCAGTAACTATAAGTGGTAAGTCAGTGATATTTGATATATAGGTTGGTCTTTGGTGTTACGTGACAGTCTACTATATGGCTATTGTCCGTGTCCTCATTTTCATAGTCCAGTGGTCATGTTAAGTTTCCCAGTCTCTATTAATGTAAGACCAATAATATTTGGTATGTGGGTTTGTCTTAAATGGAACACGACAGTCTGCTATTTAGCTTTAGCCCTTGACCTAATTTTCATGGTCTAGTGAACAGGTTTTGTTTTTCAGTATCTATCAGTGTTAGGTCACTGATATTTGGCATTTTGGTTTTAGGTGATACATGACAGTGTGCTTTATTGCTTTTGTCAGTTATCCTGATTTCACAGTCTATAGGGAATATGTTTAGTTTTCTGATTTAGTCAGTTTGAGTTTTCACATCAATTTTGTGACCATGTAGGGACGGGCAAGACATCAATTTGGGTCCACACTTGTATAAAGTATAAAAAAAAATCCTAAGTAATAAATAAATTATTTGGATAACTAGGAAACTTGATTTAAAAAATGAGATAAATGTGAAGACACCGTATTTTTTAAAGACCTGTTCCGTTTGACTGCTGGGGAACATAATTATCTTCAGAAATGGACCTGTAATTGCAGGTGTAAACTCAAACTTTTTTTGCTATTGTACTACTTGTTGTGATGTAGATGTTACATCCGTTCCACGTTGATACACGGTGACGTGAGTCTTGAAGGAATGTATAATTTTTATTCATTGATACTATATATTTGTATATAAATAGGACTGTTATCAGCTACTGTGCGACTTAATCGGATCATATCAGTGTAATAATAAGAACTAGGTGTAAGTTAGGCAGATTTCAAGACGGGCTTTTGTGTAAAGTGTGTAAATATGGATACAAAATTTGCATGGAACCCAGACTGGAAAAAGGACGTTGTTTATTTACATGTATTCCCAAGAAAAATGTCTAGAGGAGTTCCAAATTTTTCACCATTTGCAGTTAAACTTGAGACATGGTTGAGAATTAACAAAATACCGTATGAGGTAAGATTAATAATTTAACGGGAAAAGACATAAACAAACTGGGTACCTGTAAAGTGCGAAACGAAATAAAAACGAAACGAAACGAAACGGAACGAAACGAAATCAAACGAAACGAAACGAAATAAATCGAAACGAAACGAAATCGATCGAAACGAAACGAAATGAAATTTTTACAAAACGAAACGAAACGAAACGAAATTGAACGAAATCCCAGGAAATTGACCCAAAAGAACAGTATTGGAAAAACAAACAAAATTCCGTTAAATAATCGTATTCTGAAGTANAACAAATTCGAATGTTTGCACTCAATAAGTAAAGGTATGCGTGGTCAATTTTTGCAAATGATTTTAAAAAGATAATGATTTAAGTAATAAATTGTGTTAAACCAAACCAAAGGGTTAAATTGAAAACTTTTTAAAGACGTTTCGTATTCAAACCTTAATTCATTCGATGCATTAAGTGACAGGGGTAAAACAAAATTACCGAACAGAGTTGACAAGAGCCGAAGTCCCCGAGACAAAAAGACAAATAAGAAGGAAACCCCCATTCTGACTTGGTACAGGTACAGGCATTTCAAAAGAAATGATGGGTTAAATTTGTTTTATGGCATGNCCCCCCCCCATCCCCCACCCTTTCCTTTGTGGTAGTGTCCAGTAGCAACCCAACGGCAACTGCTTTCGAAAGTTCGTACACAATTGAAAGTAAAAAAAAAGAATCTCGAATCAGAGTTCGGACTGAAACTTCAAGTTTTCCTACAAGGGAAAGCTAATATGTGAGAAAAACACTGATGTCTGTTAAAGAACTTTTAAATGATCGTATGAGATGGAATTTTTGAAGCCTTGATATAGAAGGCGGTCACGGAGATAACTATGTCTAATGAGTAAAGTCTGTATAATTCACGTAACGAATCATTTGTGAAACATACACTCCATAAGCAGGAGAAGTTGGAATATCGCTGTCCACATTAGATCAAATAGAAACGACGTAGGATATATTTTATGTACGAAAATGATCTAAATTCTGTCGAACTATATCTTGTAGAGTATTTGTATTAAGGGATTTCAACAACTTATGTTCATTGTTCATAATCCATGATATATTGTTGGTTTTCTACAGAATATATTTTGTGGTGCGGTAGGATGTATCAAAGGGCCAGCCAGACATGTTCCGTTGAAATAAAAGGCAGGTCCATAAATATCATGTAAACAATCTGTTTTTCTCACAAGTTAGTTTGCAATTCGTCGTATAATGCACAATAAAAACCTAAAATTTTTGTATTTGCGCTTCTCTATATCTCTCTGTCCATCCGTATTTTCGTCTATAAAACCCGGGGCTGTTCTAATTTTAACGTAAAATAACTGCTGCTGAGGTGTAACAGGGTACTACTACAGTGGAAAAGATAGGGGGTCGATTTCAACTTTTTTTCAACCAAGTATTTGTAGAGACTTTGTCTCATGTGCATTTCATCCATATCCCTTCATTGCTGATTCTAGCACAATTTTGTTAGATAATTTTGCTATTATCCTCCTTAACATATGTATTCATATTCATTATTTACGGCTAAAGAGATAAATGATGACATCAAAATAAAGTTTTTATACAAAAAAAATAAGCAATAAAAGACCTTAATTAATCAAATGACGAATATTTCGCTTGACCTACTAGCTTTTTCAGCGCCTCTGATGATCTGATAAACTTTTAGACTGCCAAAGATTTTTTACCTGATCAAAACTATTTTTCATACCTGACTACCGCACAAAACCTGATTGATTTACAAGTGAAGTCAAACGTCCAGTTGGGAGGCAAAACGGTCAATGAGTACTAACTGCCACCGGGAAATTGGAAAGATGGATAGGGACAGGAAGTAAGCAAGACACACAAGGTAAAAGCAAGAACACCAGAAGACGGAAGACCAAAGACTACAAAACTACAAGACACACAAACACTACAGATACAATTTTAAAAAGATATTGCACTAACTGTGTTAATTTTCAAAAAGAAAAGATTGAAATCTGGTGCTCCGGAAGGTAAGTATGCCCTGCTCTGTATACAGCACCCGTCACACTGTGAGTGGGTGAATTAAGGGTAAGGTCAGAATCGGTAATTCGGTAATTTAGAATCCGAGAAGACGTGAATCAGGGTGAAAATGTCCGTTTTTATTTGTTAAACCGAATTTCATATCTATCTATGATGTTGTGATGACGGCCATAGAATTTCCGTAGGAGCGAAAGTAATAACGGCTGAATATATCCCTGACTGAGCAGTTTATGTTATTAATTAGTATGGACAGATTCTGTGGTATTAAAACTTTCTTGTCGTCAACAATTAATTCTTTTCATGCATTTTTGGTGACGGAATAGAACGAAGCAGGACGGAAACACGTTTACAATGGTAACAATAGTACCTTGAACACCAGTTTTATATTTCATGGTCTGAAATGGGTTTAAATGCATATACACATCAACGCACGCACACACATCCGAACTGAACCATGTCAGTGGGCTTTCGTATGCACCTCCTTCAAAATTTTGTAACCATTA
This sequence comes from Modiolus philippinarum, assembly GCA_002080025.1. Taxonomy (NCBI): domain Eukaryota; kingdom Metazoa; phylum Mollusca; class Bivalvia; order Mytilida; family Modiolidae; genus Modiolus; species Modiolus philippinarum. The sequence goes on along the minus strand of MJUU01056704.1, from coordinate 57,202 downwards.
ATATAATCCGCACAAGATGACCAACGAGTACAACAATCACTGTACCATTCGTGCAAATTGAAAACAAAATCATTGAGTAAGCCATTATTATTACTGTGATAACAAAGAATGAAGAGATATGGAGAAAAAATGCATATGAGGCAGAGTATCTACAAATACATGGTAAAACCAATCAAAGGAACAACTTTTATTATTTTATTTTATTTATTTATTTATTTATTATTTTTTGTGTTCCCTTATCTTGAAGTCGACATGAGGCCTTCAAAAATGAGCATTACTCATACCTCATATTAAGTGCAAGTCCTTAGCACCGGCTTGAGCGGAATTCGTCGCTAGATGTCGATCAAAACTACATCCATGGTATTTGGATGCAGGATCGTCAGCAAACAAAAAATAAACTAGGAAAGTATCCTTACAGCTGCTGTCGTACAACAAAATTTCATTTATAGATATACTGATAATGATCGTTCCATCAATAATGCATCATTTGCTAAATGGTTCCCATTAAAATATCCAATCCGCCAAAACTACAGATAAAGAAAACGACAGAAACCACTAGATCTACACCTTCTTTTGGACATACATTTCCAATTTGAGGATATTGGTCATCTCAGTACTAGAATTTACGACAAAAGGGACGATGTTAATTTCAATTTCCCATACATGGACAGTTATATTCCAGCTTCTCCTACTTATGGAATGTATGTTTTACAGCGAGATTTAGCACAAATTATACGGAATGTTTTAGTAGACATATTTATCTTCGTGACCACCTTATTAATCAAGGCGTCAATAGATTGCGTCTCATACGAACATTAAAAAAGTTCTTAAATAGATATCAGTCCCTTTTGGAAATATTTGAAGTTTCGTTTCGGTTCGAACTCTGATTCAAGATTCTTTCTTTTCTTAATACTGGGATGATCATTTCTTTTAACCGTCTAGGACCTTTCAATGGCTATTGCTGTTGAGTTGCTACCGGACACTACCGCAATGGAAGGGGAGGTGTGGCTAGCCATAGAGCCGGTTTAACACACCATTGCTTTTGAAATGACTGTACAAAGTCAGGACAATTGCGATCGACAATATTGCCGATGGTTTCCACCTGATTAGTCTTTTTGTCTCATGGACTTCGACTCTTGACAACTCTCTTCGGTAATTTTGTTATTACCCCCATACCTTTGAGCATTGGCTTAAATATTTATATCAAACTGACCAGTTGTGGTAAATTTTTTAAAATAAACTCACTTAAAGCCTCCTTATTTCTATTTTGTTTAGAAAATAGTAATTTTTGGAAATTATACGCTATTACGATAACCAATGCATTGATGTTTGTTAATTCCGTTTTGAAAACACATCATTAAACCTCTAATTTATATTATATTTTTTTAAAAATTTCTGTTTATGATATCATATAAGTATAAGTATATTTTTTTTTTTTTTTTTTTTTTTTTTTTTNGTCGCGGGTCAAAAATTTTGCGACTTCTTTCACGCTGGCTTGATTTTATTTTCGCGAGACTAAAATATTTGTCGTTTCTTCCCATTTACTGTATCAGGTCAAATATTAATTATAATCGCGGTGTGCAATTTTCGCGATATCAGAATAATCCCGAATAAAGCGAAAATCAAGTACTCGCGAAAATATACGGCATTTATATTGATCTTACTGATGGCCGATTATTACAGGAACGTAAGCAATATTTTCGGGTATTTTATGGAGCTGAATATATTTGCTTTGACTATATTTTATATCTTACAGATTGTCGATTATTTGGGGATGTCAAGCAAGGGACAAAGTCCATTTATGCTATTCAATGAAAAGGAATATCCAGATTCTAATTTCATTATAGAATATTTAACAAGTTATTTTTCTGTGGCTATGGACAATCATTTATCAGGGGTAGACAAAGCAATATCTAGAGCATTCCTAAAAATGATCGAGGAAAATATGGCATGGTAAGAGTTTAACTGTATTTATTTTTTTAAAGTCGGTGAGAAGAGGAACTGTCGATCTAAACACGAATAATCCAAGGGCAATGGAAACATTGGACACATTTAGAAACAAAGACATCACACGAGAATCCAGAAAATGAAGACATACAAATACAGATTAACAACGCTGCATACAGTGCAGAACAAGCTTACCCTTCCGGAGCACCTGTTGTCACTCTGTTTTAGCGTTAACACTGTTAGTGCTATAGTTGATTGAAACTTATTTTACTCATTAAAGAAAAGAATTGAGCAACAGGCAAAGCCTATACAAGTGATATAGTTGTAAATGTTGTATTTGTGGTGTTCGTGTGCATGTTTTGTGGGTGTGTAGTTCTCTAATCTTCTGTCTTCTGGTGTTCTCGTTTTTTTTTTTTCGTTTTTTTTTTGCCTTGGGTCTACACTTTGAATAATTCAATAGTGTGCTTTGTTCTTTCGGTATTCTATTGCAATAATCTCAAACAAAAAGGGGAACAACTTTCTAAGCTTAACCATTCAAGTAAATACAGCAAATAAATATGAACTAAAGTAATGGACTATGCTGTTTGTCTTGAAGTCACAATTGGGCAAAATTCAAAATTACTTTTGCAGAACCATTCTCAACTCCTGGTAAACACAACGTACTTTGGTATCTGCATTGCGAAGTTTAGTTCAAGTCGAATATTAGTACAACAAATTAGTACAACCGACATTTCACGGTTGGACTTCACAATTTGTTGATAAAGCCATTTTTGATCAATTTATTTTCCCTGCAACACTGGTATCAGATTTCTGCATATGTCAAGGGAGAGGGAACAGTTTCCTATTTGTTTGTACGAACATTTTTAAGTCTTTTAATTCTTCAAGAGTACAATATAGTTTCACTAGATGCATAGTTTCATGTATGTACTAATATAATATACACTATAAATATTTCCACACACACTGTTTCAAATTTGTTTATTACTTCAGATATACAGTAAGTGAGAACCGAGCCGTCAGTCAAAAGAACGAACAATCCATGGACAGCGGCAACATCGGGAACACAAGGATACAAGGACACCAACTGGGTACAGAACAAAAAAGAAAAATGAAGACACATATACAGATGAACAACACAGACCAAATAAAAACCATGGGTGATATCAGGTGTACCGGTAGAGTGAGCATCTCCTTATAAATTAGCCTTGGTTAAAAAAATACAGGTATAATTTAGTATGGATTCATTTGTACACTGTAATGTTGCAGGTCTATATTTTGGTACAGATACGTACAACACTTCATGGATGAGTATTTAGAGTACGTTAAACCGGAAGGTGATGAGGAAGCTAGGATAAAGTATGCTGAAGGTTTGGGGAAACATGTAAGTTAAAAAGATAACCATTAAATCTGACCCCACTTGCCAACAATTTTGTAAGGAATGAAAGAAATTTTGCAAGTAACTAACAAATACTAGTATTAGTTAGTATTTTAATAGTCTATATCAGTAATATCAAATTTCCATATAAACATTCCATGATTGTCTTGGATTGTATAAAAATGTCAGCTTTTTTAACATATTTGATTTTATGGTCCTCCAAACGTTTAGATTTTATCTGCACTGAAGAGACATAAGTTGTCGAAATGCGCATATGAAGAAAATAAATTCACAGTAACTTCGGTATTTAGTTATTTGGTGGTATTTTTCTGTTTTATAAAGTGCAGAAAAATTGAAATTGAAATGTTTAAGGTGGCAAATATGTATTTAACACTAAACTGCTTTGCACATATTTTCTTTTCAGAAACATGATCACTTGATCTGCACTGAGGAGATATAAGACATGAACTTCGGTATTTTGTTAGTTTTTGATTCATTAACATCCGTTTTCTAATATATAAAGACTATTGCACTATTCAAATATGAAAAGAAAGCAATAATATTTATAGCCGTTTGATAAAAAAAGTATCGCGATACATAAATTTTATTTTGTACTTGTAAGTAGCGTATGTTTTATACAGAACCAGACGGGCTGTATACTAGTTACAAATAGAATATTAAGGGAAAAGGTATAAAAATTCAGATATTCTCAACATTTGTTTTTGATAAAAACCACAACAATACTACAAAGATTGCAAATCACTTTCGCATACATGATGTTGCATATATTTCTTGTGTAAATACGTAATATATTTTAAAATGATGAGGCATATTTAGGGTTTTTTAATACTTATATGAGAAAAGGGAATCTTGTGTAAAACTACCTTTTTATTAAACTTCACACTTTAGGTAAGAAATTGGTATAAAATCATTCTCCTTGCGTGCCGGTTTGATTTTTTACTATTATTATATTACTGGTTATTTGTTCTCTATCACGTGCTACACGTATTTCGGTTTATCGACTTCAAAATGTTTTGATTTTATCTGCGCTGAAGAGACATAAGTTGTCGAAATGAGCATATACAGAAACAAAATTTACAGTAACTTCGGTATTTTGTTTTTGACAGTAGAAACATTTGGATGTAGAAAAATCCTTATAATTCACGACTAGCGGTACAAAAGGTAAAGTGCTTGAACAAAATTTATAATCATTTCATGTCATGTCGTTACATATACAACAAGTGCACACTATAAATAAATCTAACTTAAATTGTGTCCTTGGAACCAAATCTATCGTCGGTCCATCGCGGGAATATGTTTTGGCATCCGTTTGGGTAGTGCTTCCAACGTCCGGCCAACAGGCGCATACTAATCGCCGATTTAACCATTTTGGATCCAGGTACCAGACTTGAATATGACTAAATCTTCAATTATTTGGGACAATGTTAGTGTTAAAAAAANAAAAAAAAATAAATAAAACAAAACACACAAAAAAAAACCAAAACAAAAAAAAAACAAACAACACAAGACATCAGCAATAAATTGAAGTGCTAAAGGGTCGCCTTGAAATTACTACGAAGCATGTTTGTTCATTTTTTGAGGGCCTCAAAGTGACTTTAAGATGAACAATATTAATGAAAGCATTCTTCCATTTGCTTAACCTTACCATGTATTTGTAGGGATGGGTACATGGTACATTTTCTCCATGTCATAATTTTATCATTATAATTTTTGAATAAATTAAAAAAAAAATAAAATATAAACAATTTAGGTTGAGTCACGAGCGAAGTCACATGGTATAGGACGTCACAGCAGTGAAGAAATTTACAAGATCGGAAGTGATGACATTCGAGCAATATCTCACTTTATGGGAACGAAGAATTATATGATGGGAGATAAACCTACCTTGGTATGATCTAATTAATATAATCTATGCAAGGGATATGTCAGTTGGTCAGAATAAATGTGCTCGAGTGGTTGCAGGAGTCACGACCATGAAACCTTTGAGGCATACTTATTGACTGGTATCTGATAAACAATATAAAATCTTTGTTGTAGATCTTCATTGGAGACATAAGTTGTCGAAATTACTATATAAAGAAACTAAATTGAAAGTAACTTCGGTTTTTTTGCCAATATTTATTACCACTATGCCGATGCCGATGCTATTGGACTGCTAGTACCGAGGGCATTCACCAACAAAATAGCCAGTACTTCGGTGCTAACTCAATTACTAATTCTATTCCGAAACTTGAAATATCAGGATTAATTTCGTTGATCTGCATGTACCTCGGTATTTGTTATTGTTAACAGTTCTGCAAAGTGAAATTTTGCGGTTTTCCATTATTTGGTTTAACAACATATTTGTAAATTTTGTCTCTTGTGCATTTTCTCAATATACCTTCATTGATTATTGAACATATCCGAATAACAGACAAATAGTATTGTAAAAAATTATCGAAATCAATTCGTTATTTGGGGTTACAGTGCATTGCACGGGCAAATAAAACAGTTGTTCGGAAATCCCGAGTTCTTTTTTTTTGCCTTTCGTTTGTGTTCTTCTTGTGTAGTTCCCTTGTAGATTGTGACATGCGATTGTAATTTTCTGCAGTAACGCGGAATGTCTACAAGGAGGTTACAATACATGTTCATTAAGAAAAAAGAATCAGTTACAAACTTAGTATAACAAATGTTTGTTTGTTTGTTTGTTTGTTTGTTTTTTTTGTTTTGTTTTGTTTTGTTTTTTTTTTGTTTTTGTATTTTTTTGTTTTGTTTTGTTTTGGTTTTTTTTTGTTTTTTTTTTGTTTTGTTTTTGTTTTTGTTTTTTGTTTTTTTTTGTTTTGTTTTGTTTTTTTCTTAAATCTGTGGTTTGCAAAAGACTGTAACTGTAACATAAAACAACAAAATCGCCTTTTGCGCAATATTTTAACATCCATTTGCAAAATAAAGCCTAGGTGACATTAAGCAAGACTACGGATCATATCACTACAATTCTATTAAAATTATTTGTAATTACTTGTATATTACAGCAGGGTGCAGACATAACTTCTCGCCAAGTTAACTTGAACCAGTCATAAAAGCCTAGGACAGTTTTCAAGTTAGATCAGTTATAGAACAGTCATAAAAACTACTATACATGTAAGTTAACTTTAAAACTGCTCAAGAGCCCTGAGTGTTCTGACCTATTCTGGTCGTAGAGCCTTGACTGCTCTAAGGTCTTAAAGTCCATACCGCTCTAACCTGTCATAGAATTCTCACCGCTCTAACCTGTCATAGAATTCTGACTGCTCTGACCTGTCATAAAATTCTGACTTCTCTGACCTGTCATAGAGCACTGACTGCCTTTATTTTATTTTACCGACTTTGAAATTTACTCGACTTACTTCTTGATCAATTAATTTTATCTTCTCTGACAGAGCAGTAAGGATTACATGACAGGTTAAAGCGGTCAGGGCTCCATGACTGGTAAGAACAGTCAGGGCTGTATGACAGGTCAGAGCAGTCAGGATTGTATGACTGCTCCAAGTTAACTTCTGCACCCTACTGTAGTTTAAAAGCTGTGTGTATCAAAACAATTTGATCTCTGAGCCTTATGAGCACGAAACAAGAAGTATCATTTAAACCTTCGGTTCCTTTAAATGTCTTTTTGAAACATGACTATTTGGTATACATTTAATGTGCTAAATTAGACTTGTTTTAACTACAACAATACACTCACAGGTTCTCCAACGTGCTTTCAACAATGATATAAACAATTTATTATCTGCAGTTAAGAAAGATGTCGAAAATACCAAAATGTGCTAGTTTATGTTTCAAAACAAAATGTGCTCGTTTATTTATGTTTTAAAATGATATGTTTGATAAACTGAAAGGAACAATTTATGGGCTCATAAGTTATAAAGTAAGTAAGTTTTTATAAATTATGCCATACAATGAATTTATGCACAAAACAAAATTATAAACTTTTTTATAGATTGACTGCTGTTTATTTGGATTCATCACACAAATTACAGACGTGCCAATCAAATTTCCAATGAGAGATGTCATTCAAACTGAATGTAAAAACATTCTTCAATTCGTAGAGAGAGTGAAATCTGCATACTGGCCAGATTGGAATGAACAGTGCGAGTGGAATCAGTAGTGAATGTTGATTATGTATATTTTACTTTTTACGACTTGAAATTGCCAGTTGTCACTTTGTATGAATACTGAAAGTAATGTGCTTTTGCCGAATTTGTTTTCGTGAATATTTATGTTAATAATCATGACGTTTTGTATCGTTTCACTATGTTTTCGACAGATTAATTTCCAACATAAGAAAAAACATATAAGTTAATAAGAAATATTGTAACTTAATTTGTCGAAACAAAGTATGATAATATTATTAACAAAAATATTAAAAAGGAAAACCTTGTTAAAAACAGTAATGCAGGACTGAATTGATCCGTAATTAAACGAATTAGCGTATTCAAATACGTTTTACATCTTGTTATAATACGCCACATCCATGATATATTCATATAACTAAATACCGAAGTTACTGTGAATTTATTTTCTGCATTTTCACATTTCGACAACTAATGTCTCTTCGGTGTAGATAAAATCTAAACGTTTGGAAGACGATAAACTCAAAAACTGATAGAGAACAAATTCCCAATATGATCAAAATGTAAAGCCAAAATCAGCTAAAGACAGAGCTTTGCATGAGGGAGATACTCCTTAGTTTTCAACAAAATTTACAAAATTTTAGATATTGTGAGGTTCCAAATATAATCGGCTTTCTGGTCAGCACCGAAATACTGACTAATGGGCAGGAGAATACCCTCGGAGACTAACAGTCCACCAGCAGAGGCATCGACCCAGTTGTAACAATTAACTAAATACCGAAGTTACTGTGAATTTATTTTCTGATTTTCTGCATGTGTGAATTTATTTTCTGCATATGCGCATTTCGACACCTTATGTCTCTTAGCTGCAGATAAAATCTAAACGCTTGGAAGACCATGTACTTAAAGATTTTTAAAATGTGATAGAGAACAAATAGCCAATATTATCAAAATGTAAAGCCAAAATCAGCTAGGGACAGAGCTTTGCATGAAGGAGATCCTCCTTAGTTTTCAACAAAATTTATAAAATTTTAGATATTACAAGATTCCAAATAAAATCGGCTTTCGGGTCAGCACCGATGTACTGACTACTGGGCTGGTGAATACCCCGGGGACTAACAGTCCACCGAAGTTACTGTGAATTTATTTTACTTTTCTGTATATGCGCTTTTCGACAGCTAATTTCTCTTAGCTGCAGATAAAGTCTAAACGTTTGGAAGGCCATAAACTCAGGGATGTTCAAAAACTAATAGAGAACGAATAGCCAATATGATCAAAATGTAAAGCCAAAATCGGCTAAGGACAGAGCTTTGCATGAGGGAGATACAGTGGGGTGCGACATAACCTCTTATAAAGTTAACTTGAAGCAGTCATAAAAGCTCCTCTAAGATAACTTAGAACAGGTATCAAGTCTGCTCTAGAAAAGCTCTAAGTCTGCTCTAGAATCCTGACCGCTCTGACCAGTCATGGTCATAGCTAGAATCCTGACCGTTCTGGTCAGAGCCATGACTGCTCTGACCTCTTCTACTCATGACCGTTCTACCTAAGTCTGTTCTGGCCATGACCGTTCTACTTAAGTCTGTTCTAGCCATGACTGCTCTCAGCTGACCTGTTCTAGCTATGACCACTCTCATACCAATTCTTGTCACAGCCCTTGGAAAATATTCATAACGTGTCCCATATATACGTTTTTCATATATTTTAAGTTTAGTTATATTATAAATACAAAATTAAATAAAAACTAGAATTATGAAATGAATTATTCGGATATAAAATTGCATTTTGCCGGAAAGTACTGTTATTCGCGGATAATTATTTACTGTGTTTATCAGGTAAATTAAAAAAATGTCAGAGTTATTTCCCTTTTCGATATATACCCGAAAACTGAATCGTAATAGATTTCTGTAAGTTCATTATTATAAATATCAAAAATCATTAAATTAAACTCAATAGGAAAATGTCAATCATTATCAGATTACGTTTACTGAAACAAATAATTATTGAAAACATCGTAAAATAAGGGGGTTATTTATGATTTTTTTTTTATTTAAACGTTTCGGGCTCGAGAAAAAAGAAATTCTAACACAATCTAATTTCATAGGATTTCATAAGCAGCCTTGGCAAGAAACGGTCATGGCCGGAGCAGAATCAGAAAGAACGGTCATGGCTAGAACAGACTTAGATAGAACAGTCATAGCTAGGACAGACTAAGGTAGAACGGTCATGGCTAGAGCAGACTTAGGTAGAACGGTCATGGCTAGAACAGACATGATTCTAGGACCAGATCAGACATGATTCTAGGACTGCTCTAAGTCTGCTCCAAGTTAACTTCAAGTTAACTTTAAGCTTTTCTCGTGACTGCTCTCCAAGTTAACTTGGACGAGAGGTTATGTCTGCACCCACTGTACTCCTTAGTTTTCAACAAAATTTATACAAAAGTTAAGATATTGCAAGGTTCCAAATAGAATCGGCTTTCGGGTCAGCACCGAGGTACTGACTACTGGGCTGGTGATTGATAACAAATACTGAAGTTACTGTGAATTCATTTTCTGTATATGCGCATTTCGACAACTAATGTCTCAGTAGCGCAGATAAAATCTAAACGTTTGGAAGACCATAAACTCAAAGATGTTCAAAAACTTATAGAGAACAAAAAAGCCAATATGATCAAAATGTAAAGCCAAAATCAGCTAAGGACAGAGCTTTGCATGAGGGAGATACTCCTTATTTTTCAGCAAAATTAACAAGAATAAAAATCCCTGTCAAAGTGCTTCCACAATCGCTGTCTTCTGTTGCCCGACAAAAGCACTTAGTCTAGTATCCGAAGAAAGTAGACAGATACAAAACGTAGAAAAACACGGGCTCTCATCAAGTCGATTGTAAAAAACTTTGCATTATATGACAATGACATGTGGGCACTTCAAACGGATGGTCAGTAAAAAACACTAAATTTCGTATTGTACCAAGAAAAACATTTTTTTTTTCTAAGTGTGGTAATCTACCATAACACCCTCCACTGAAGGTAGTATGTTTTTATTATACTGAATTCCTTCCTTTTACCTTATTTCTGAATAAATAATATAGTTTCTAATTAAAAAAATTCTCATGTCAGTCATGGCTTCTCATGAAAAGATTTCTCATGAAAAAATTTCTCATGAAAAAATTAAGTGTTTTTAGTCAAAATTATAATATGAATTACAAATGCAAACTTTACCATGTGCCAAATAGAAGATCAAAACGGGAAAATGCAAAAATGAAAAATGAAAATAAAGTTATTCTAATAAACAATTAGTATAATGCTGTGATTTATGATTTCATGGTTCTGTTTGCTGAACAAGAGTTTGCATGCTTTGGATAATTTCAGAATTCACAACATTTAGGTTAAGATTTAGAAACCATTCAAACACAGTCAAAACATTCTTTACCAGATACTCATGGAAGACGGGCACTTGTTTCATAAAAAGAATGTCAGTCCCTCCCTCTTTTCTTTCAGAGAGGGAGAGACTGACATTTTATATGAAATAGAAGAGAGGAAGGGACTGACATTTTTTTATGAAGCAAGTATTTACTGGTCTGCCTCCGGCGACAGCACGATCTAAAAATTCTTCAGCTGTCTCTAAAGAAACCTCTGCAATTACCATAATGTATGTAAGCGACAGAAATTTACATAAATCATGAAAACGAAGAACTGTCTGCCTCGCCTAAAATCAGTAAATGGAAATAAATACTAATCGGTAAATCTCGGTCGGAGATGATGATATTTTCCGAGTTCGTTCTCAGCATGTGATATTTTCTTTGCTACGCAAAAATATCGCATGCTGCTAGGGAAAGATGGAGCAAACAAAAAAAATGCAAAATACCACATTCAGGAGAACCAATGAAATGACTGGATTTTATCAGAAATTTGCATGAAGTATAAAAAATAATAATATATATCATTATCACACCTCCTGTAAGAACATTCATTTATAGTAAAATGTGTGGAGTTGATAAAACAAAATTCCCAGTGTTAGAGATGTTTGCTCTTTATTTTTCTTAGATATGGTGTACTTGTACATGAGATTATATCTCATGTGTACACTATGTTCAAATACTATTATTAAATATTATGTTAACTCTAAAACCTAAGGTTTAACCCGCTCCATCGTAGTTTTGTCCTTATATTTGATATTACTGATTATTCGGATTTTATTCGGTTTTATGCATTTTAAACCTTTTTTGCAAGAAGAGATTTCCTATGTTTGGGTTCTAATGCTGCTGATGCGGAATATATTTCCGAAATGGCCATACAACTCATTACAATTTTTGCAGTTGGAGTTTACATGTGTGTTATGGTCTCATGTTCATTTCCTCCATATCCTTTCATAAAATAGGTATTTCTATTCAGGTAAAATATAATGTCATAAACTTTTATTCTCCCATGTTCTTGATTTGTTTCTGCATTAAAAAAAGGAAAAATGCACCATGGTCACAGTTTACAAAAATCAAGTTGTTATAAATGTTGTCCCTGCAATTATTGTCTGTGGGGTGACATGTGCCGAAATAATCGTCTTTTATTGGAAGTAAGGAATGCCCTTGAATTGAAGTAGTAGAAAAAGAAAACGTGTATACTGATGCCGGAACAGTGTTTTGACAAACTTTAGAATTTTGTTTTCCTTAAAATATCAAACTTTCGTTTATTGTTCAAGTTTTTCTTTCATTTGCTTCAAAATATTGACCAAATGCTTCCCAGTTATAAAAGACGAGGTACCAAATAATATCTTATTGTATCTGCTCTACAAAGAACCCACGTAATTTATATGCCCTATACGTTTCATAGCACATTTAAACGTACCCCTACCCCAATGAAATATTAATGAAAAATCGGATATGATTTTCATTGAAATTAGGTAAGCTTGATGGTCCAGAGAACCCGACGTGCATCTCACTTCCCGATTCTGAAAATTGTTTTTAGTTTTCCGGTCTATATTCTTCAATATAAAGCATGTAAAGAAGATGTTTACTTATTTTAAATGACCAAAATTTTATTTTCAAATAGACCAAATACATGGATCTTTGAATATTTTCGTTTTTGAATAAGTTTTGTCTTTCTTTTGCCTAATATTATTTTTTTAGTAATCAAACATCATTTAAAATGGGTATCAAATGAAAGCTTATTTTATATGTTTTACTACTATTACAAAAATGTTGGGTTTTAGGTAATATAAACATCATACATCAATAAAACTTACCCCTACCCCAACAAATTTACTCTAAAATTGTCATTTTTTTTGTCTATTTTCGCAAAAAATAACCAGAACTTGCAAAATGTGTGTTGTATAACACGATGTTGCATGAATTATATTATGATTTTGTATTTTAAAAGCCGTTTGTTAACTCAGTCTCAATATTTTGAACGAAATTATGAAAAATTGGAATTTTCAACATTTCAGGATTGTCCAAATTCCACTGTTAAATCGTCACATATGCCAAATCTGGGGGAGTTATCTGCAACTATGCCAATTAATTGTACCGAGTGACACATTTGGTGTCCTAAAACATTATTAAGAAAAGCAAGGAGTGGTTAATGTGACTCTGAATGCAGAAAACCTTACCCCTACCCCAACAAATTTTCCCTAAAATTTTTGTCTATGTTCGCATCAAAATAACCATTACACGCAAAACATGTATTGTATATAATAATGTTGCATGAATTACATCATGATTTGGTTTTTTAACAGCCATTGATCGACTAAAACGCAATATTTCTTCCAACATTGATGAAAAAAGGGAATTTTCAAAATTTCAGATTTGTCCATAGTTCACTGTTAAATCGCAATATTTACTAGGCAAAAAAAGAAAAGTTACACTAATATTTTATCAACACAATTTTGTATATCAAGCAATTGATACCAATTTCTTACAACAATGTTTAGCTTTCACTATTGTCAAAACAACAGTGACAAGTCTTTAAAATTTAATGCCGTTTCCAACATTTCCGATTTACTTTACACAGATAGTGACAAAAATTAAGTTCACACTTTCAATTTCTCATATGACCTCCTCTTGCGTTCATAACTGTCTGGCGCCGTCGCCCCATAGAAACGATCAGAGTCTTCATGAAGTCTTGTTGGATATTGTTCCACTCTGTTATCAGTGCTGCTCGGAGTTTGGGCAGCGTTTCTGGTGACCATTCGACCATCCTGACACAACGTCCAAGTTTATCCCACAGGAGCTCAATTGGAGACATATCAGGAGACAGTGCTGGCCAGGGTAGCAAACGGACATGCTTATTATTCAAGTAGTCCATAAATAGACGTTCCACATGACACCTGGCATTTTCCTGCAGGAATACGTGATTAGATCGATGTCTACACAGGAAAGGGGGGTACCACAGAAAGAAAAAAATTGTCAGCATACCGTATGGCATCTCGGTTACCATAAATAATTTTGAATTTTTTGTGGTCATTGTATGCTATTCCTTCCCATACCATAATTAAACCATCACCAAAAACGATCGGTTTCATGTACATAGTCATCAGAATAACGTTCATTGCGTCAGTGGTACGTCCTGGCCTTACCGTCACTAAACTTCAGATAAAGCTTTGATTCATCGCTGAATAACACTTGCTGCTTCGTCAGTCTATTCCATCGAACACGTGCACGAGCCCATTCTAATCGTGCAGCCGTGTGACAACCTTTAAGGGTCGGTCACTTCGTAGCCGACGCGCACTTAGTTCAACCTGGCGTAAGAGGCTACGCACCGTTTGAGAAGAAATTCTGTTATGGATTAGAACGATGATTATGGGAGATGTTACATCTGCATTCACAAACCGGTTACGTAGTTGTATTATCCTGATATGCCTATCCTGACGTAACGTCGATTTTCGTAACCTACCAATACGAGGGCGATCATTTGTCTTGCCAGTATTTCTTAAAGGAAGCCTTAGTCTATAAATTGTCATTCTTGACTCTTAAAAATGATTCGCAACTTCTGGCTTATTTTGACGTAGTCGGGGCATTGACTTATGTGCAATTTTCCCAAATTTTCAAAGTGGCCTTTTGTTTACAATTGTATACGACACAAATAATGACCCTTTAAACGAGTCGAGTGAACCTGTATCCAGGTGGAAATTTCAAAATAGCCTTTTTGTTAATATTCGAATAATGACGTAACGTCATTTCCGATTTTGGTAAAAACTGTTTATTTGGAAGACAAATCATTGTACTTGTTGTTGTTTATCATGAAAATCTAAAACCATAAGGAATGTCAATTTCTTTTATTAAAAACTTGTGTAACGTTTCTTTTTTAGTCTAGTATATATCAAATCTATAGAATATATCTGTAGATATGCCAATTACTTGCTCTAAGCGATACATTAGTTGGCTTAAAACATTGTTTAGATAAACAAGGGGTGTTAAATGTGACTCTAAATACCGAAAATCTTACCCCTCCCCCATAAATTTTTCCTAGTATTTTTAGTTATGTTAGGATAAAAATAACCGCCACTCGAAAAATCTCCGTTGCATATAACAAAGTTGCATGAATTCTATCATGATTTTGTATTCTAAATCCCAAGTGTCAACTTGAACTCAATATTTTGTCCAAAATGGATGAAAAATGGGAAATTTTAGAATTTCAGATTTGTCCAAAATTCACGTTTAAATTCACTAAATGTGAAAAAATTCGCTATAAGTGGCAAATCTGGAGGTTTTATCTGCAGATATGCCAATTGATTGTTTTAACCGATACATAAGGTATCTTAAAACGCTGTTTAGAAAAAACAAGTAGTGTTAAATGTGACTCTAAATATCGAATATCTTACCCATACCCCAACAAAATTAAACTTCAAAATCCACAAAATATGCCTGTCTTTACATATATATAAACAAATCATACTAATGTTTTACTTTCTTTGCAAAAGATGCATTTGATATATCGTAATATGCAATTTTAACGCAAAAATATTGGTAAATTTGAATATTTTGAAGAATTATCGTGACAATTGGGAATTTCCAGTTTTTCAGAATTTTACGATTGTTGAATAACTGCTCATAAACTACGCGCATGACCTTATTAGTGAAAGTCTTATTAGTGGGAGTCTCTGTGTATTTTGGTGTTTGAAA
>MJUU01056704.1:18929-38074 GCA_002080025.1 Modiolus philippinarum | reverse complement strand
CCTCATTTGTTATTTTTCTTAAACTGTTTTAAATTTTTCGTCTGATGCAGATTTGCAAACTACAGTCATATGCAATCAATCAGGTTTTATCTGGTCCTTACTTTTAATTTCTAATTAATATTCAATCGAAATCATGGTTGACTAGCGTGTTCGTGGTTTAGAATGACGGATCATTTATTTTTGAAAGCGATATTCTTGAATTATAGAGCATCTCAAACATTTTCTAAGCAACCTTTTAAGACGTAGCTATCTAGTTCAAAAATATTAAAAACACTTATTGCATATCTGACAATATTGCACGGATCCGAAAAGCGTAAAAGATCATACCATATCTGCTGCCTGTATGTTGTGTTGGCATTACCTCTGATGTTGTAAACACTTCCCGGAAAAGGAACCAGAACCAAAACAAACAAAAAATCAAACATAACAAACAAAAAGCATAAAAAAAGGATAAAAATCAAACAAAACAAATAAACAAACAAAAAAAAACAAAACAAAACAAACAAAACAAAAAAAAACAAAACAAAACAAAACAAAACAAAAAACAAAAAAACAAAACAAAACAAAACAAAAAAATAAATCCAAACAAAACAAAACGAAAAATAAAAAAAGAAAGCAATATCAGCCCCAAAAAACAAGAAAAAGAACAGAGCAGAAAAAAACAAGTAGGAAAAAAACGCACAACAACATACAATTAAATAAACAATCAAAAATATTTGTCAACGTCCAATGTAGAAACGACCTTAGCTTCCTTATTGATATGTGTCTGTTAGACTGCGCTTAATGTATACTTATTTAGACCGTGGGGGCTTTTCAATTTTACGAACTACTGGCAATACTTATCACACGCACCTTTCTCAATACAAATCGAACACATCCTCACATTAAATCGTAAATATATCCCAAAAAACTCGCACGTTTTGCCTTGAATACATTGCGTATCAATAATTTTAAACATGTAGCGCGAAACTAACAAGGGGTGTGTTTAGAAACTAAGAAATCGTTAATCAACTGAATGGATTTGATCGTTTAATTTAATAATAGACTGATTGACGGACTAAGTGCGAAGTATTTACGGATTGCATATTCTAATTTTAAACAATTTAAATGCATTTGAAACAATATTAGTTAGTGCTTTGACACAAAGTTACCATCGAACTTGTTAAATAGGGCGTACAGTTTAATATTAGACAATGACTGCATATTGTAATTGTTTATTTTGTGTTAAATTAGAGAAAAACGATGATTTTTGGGTTGATTTTATTGGTTTTAACTTATAGATATAAAAATAGAACGCAAATTCGAAGAATGATCTATAATGTGAAAAATGTTTCAGCAATTATCTTTTTCATGTAATGATGCCATTTTTAGATAAGTTTTCGTTTACTAGGTAACAAGCCCAAAAGATTAGTTGGGGTGTCGACATTCCGTTTAGTGTCCTGTCATTCAATTGCAATTACCACATTGTTTCTATCTGATTTCATTTTTACGACAGACAGATTTCAAAAATATAATAATCAAGCTATCCAATCGAATAGGGTATTTGGGTCATTTAAACTGATTAAATAAGCGACTTTTGCTTAATTTGCCGCTCTACTACATGTATTATCAATGAAGGGATATGGAGTAAATGCAAATGAGACAAAGTCTCTACAAATACATGGTAAATAAGCAATGGAACAACGCTTTTATTGTTGTTCTTCATCTTGAAGTCGCCATGAGGCCTTCAACAATGAGCTTTACTCATACCTCATAGCAAGTTCAAGACGGCCCCTAGCACCGGTTTGAGCGGAATTCATTGCTAATTGTCGAGCAACGCTACATCCATGCTTTTTTATCCTAATGATCCATGGATGCGGGATCGTCAACAAACTTAAAGTTAACTGGCGAAGTGTTCTTACAATCGCTGTCATCCACTGCCCGACAAAAAGACGACAGAAGACGATCACAACATTCAAACAACGTAGTCTAGTTTGATACATTTGCGCCAGGACACTTAATATACATATTTGAACTGAAAATTTTTATCTTGTATTAAATATACAAATAGACATAACATGAATGTGAGCATTGTGACTACACAAACTTAAAACGCGAGGAATCTTTCTACCCGTTTCAAAGTTTTAGTTTTTAATGGGTTAATCAAGATGCACGTGGAGAATCTGAATGAGACAAAATTCAAATAGTATATGAAAGCACCGTTATATACTTTTGTTGTACCTTTATGGTCAAGTCAAAATGAGGTACGTTGAAAATTCAGTAATGATTATAATTATACTGTTAATGTTTATAACAAAATAACAAAGTGACTGTTTATTAAGTTTCTGCATATGCGCGTTTCGACAATTTATGTCAGTGTAGACCAAATCAAAACATTTGGAAATAATAGCATTAACAAAACAGAGTTGTCAAGAGCCGAAGTCCATGAGACAGAAAAAAGCAAATCAGGTGGAAACCACCGGTAAAATTGTCGACCAAAATGGTCCTGACTTGGTATAGGCATTTTGAAAGAAATGTTGAGTTAAAGCGGTTTTATGGCATGTCAAACCTCCCCTTCCATTGCGGTAATGTCCGGTATAAGTGTAAATAGAATGAATTTAAAAAGACTTTTGGAGAATACATTTCATGTACACTTTGTGCACTTACTATCCAACATAAGATTGAAATATATCTTTGCCTAAAGTGACAAATGTTTGATCTATATATAGATATAAAAAACATATCGGAAGAGAAAATATAGAGCAGACTGACAATTTTATGATAGATTAGGAACATATTTGTATTTCATCTACTAGGTAATAAATTTAAACAGGTGACAGATACGGCAATGTGCAAATAGCACGTAGGTTGTTCTCTTGCATACCTTAGATACACTTGTGTTGTTAATACCATCATGTAAGTTCATATTTTCTCGTTGTGTCAAGTCTAGGTAAGAGAATGTTTCGTTTTGATATTTTACAGTCAGTAAATACATGCAGTTTCTAATTTTTCAACTTGGTATTTATTGTTTTTTGAAAGCATTGGGCCGATGCCGCTACTGGTAAAGCAAATTTCCCGAGGGTATTCACCAGCCCAATGGTCAGACTTGTCTAACATGAAAAAAATTTGCGTTTTTTAAAGAAATTTTAGTTTTTAAAAAAATTCTATCTCTTAAAGAAACCGAGGCTTTATTCCGTGTATGGCACTCGGTGGATATTCTTATTACTGAATTTGGTCTCCTGTTTCGATGTTTTAAATGAGTATTTCTTTTTGACTGCTTTTGGATTATGACTGTCATATTGTTTGATTTTAATGCAGCCAATGAGAGGTTACTCCTTGGAACACGTGTAAAGCATAACGAAACTAACCGTTATTTATGCCAATTATGTATTTATTGCATTTTGAAACCATTTGACCGATACCATTGTTGGTAGACCAGAGGTCCAAGAGGGTATTCACCAGCCCAATAGTCAGACCTCTTGAAAATACATTTCGTGTATGACACTCGGTGGATGTTCTTCGTACTGAATTTTGCCTCCTATTTCGATATTTTTGGGAATGAGTACTTCCTTTTGACTACTGTTAGATAATGGCTTCCATATTGTTTGATTTTAGTGCTGCTGATGAGAGGTTACACCTTGAAACACGTGTATAGCATAACGAAATTTACCGTTTGTTATGCAACTTTGGTATTTGTTGCATTTTGAAACCAATGGGCCGATGCCAATGATGGTGGACCAGAGGTACCGAGGGTATTCAATAGGCCAATAGCCAGACTTGTCTAACATGAAAAAAATACCCACCTTTTTTTTTTCATGTTAGACATGGCTTCCATGTGTGGCACACGGTGGATGTCCTTGGTTCTGAATTTGGCCTCTATTTCAATATTTTTGGTATCGAGTACTCCTTTTTGACTACTTTTGGATTATGGCTTTCCATATTGTTTGATTTTAACTCTGCTGATGAGAGATATTTATTGAATTTTGAAACCATTTGTATTTATTGAATTTTGGAACCATTTGGTCGATGCAACTACTGGTATACATGTTTTTGCTGATTTGGTTTGAGTGATCATGTAAATTTAATATATACAAGTATTTACTGAATGTTTTAGTAATTACAGGCAATCTCTGGTTTACTGTTACATATGTAATACATTAATGATACTAGCAAAATCTGGATAAGCTTGTTAATTGGATATTTCCAAAACGTTAAGGTCACCCTGCTGAAGCCCTTTATTTGTATGCTTTATTCAACTTGATGCAAATGACTTCAATAATACACTTATTTCATTGGTAAATGGGCATTTAATTTTTATCTTGTGCGTCTTTTGTTTGTTTCATTAAAAGTTATTACAATATAAGACTTCAGAAATTTCTTGAGGAATTCTGTATTGTTTTTAAGGATTTTTGCAACGCTGCTTTTGTCTGCAATACTAATACATGGAACTTCAAGTACCTACGTGCATTCTATTTCTACCTACAATCCATGGATATCATCAATTGCTACCCAAAATTATAGGAAAACTCCATGGTCAAGCAATCTAGGTCCCTACCCCTATACATATGAAGGAAGTTATAACAGCGCCACACCAGTCGTACTTGTAAAGAGTGATGGACAAACAGATGATGGATTTGGTGGTGGCGGTATGTTAATTCATTTGATAACGTAGAAATATAAAATGTTTTTGTTAAAAATATATTAAAAAACTTGATAACTACTGCCCGGGGCATCATTTACCCAGACAATACCCCAATGTTTTGTTCAATATTTAGATTTAAATGTATAAGGTTTTATGATATTCTCCTGATAGCAAAGGCTAAAAATATAAAAACTAAAACCAAAACAAAAAACAGAAAAGCAAAACAAACAAACCAGAACATAAACAAGGAAAATATTAGATGCATCTTTAACTCGAAAAATTATTTTATAGATATTGTTAATTTCATTTTTATTATACTTTTACTATACCCTGTGATACTTATTATATTTCAGGTTGGATAGGGTTTCTAGGTTTTCTATTGGTATTGGGTCTTCTCTTTCCGATGCTGCTCACCGGTAACAGAAATAATGCACGTAAGTTTATACAAAGAACAATTTTAGATAGGTTAGAAGTTTGTTTGTGGGAACACGGCAGGTAAGAACAACAGATCATGTAAATGTCTAAGAATTAAAGCAAAAATAAGTGTATAACTGCACCACTTAAAACATGTCACATTATGTATCCAATCACACGCATGTCTGTGCTTTAGTAAATAAAAAAGAATAAACTACATATTATTGCAACTCAAGATAATATTACTCCAAATAATCGATGTACCTATGCTTTATTTGCAAAGTATTTATTTCAGTTTATTTTTTACTGTACTGTGTGCTTGTTGTTTTACAATAAATTCGTGTTTTAATTGTGCATAATCTTGTAATTAAATGTCTGTTGTCTTTTCTTTGTTGTTTGTTGTTGTTTTTTTATCTTTGTTCTTTTTTGTCTGTACGAGATGATTTCTTAAGTACTGCATTTAAGTGTTGCAATTTTATAATATTTTTATCGTATCAAATGTAAAACAATGTGAAACATCTATACAAATACACGCCACATTCTGTCAGGATATTCCGTAAAACACAATTGCCAGCACTAGCAAAAACCAGCGTTAGACTAGGGCTAAACCGGTCTATGGGTATCAAAACCTCCCGTTTATCTGTCCCGCTTCCACCACTAGAATAAAACCCAAAACAGAAAAACTTCTAACTCCATGACAATCTTGAAAGGAGAGAAAATGGCAATACGTAATTTTGAAAGATTGGACAAAGTGCATTTTCGCTTGCTTATCGTATAAAAATGATTAAGCCTTAAGCTCTGAAAATTTGTAGGCATACATAATAAAAAAATCGACTAAAACAGGATACGGTGAAAATGCAAACGAGACAAAGACAAAAAAAAAAACACGGCAAAACCAAGCAATGGAACAATGTTTTCATTTTTGATTTATTGTAATATATTGAAGTCACCATGAGGCATTGAACAAAACTACTTTTAGAAGAGTTTGTTTGCATTTGTTGGCTTATAAAAATAAGCCAAATCGCATGAATTTGTAGAATTTTAAATCAAAAGAAGGAAATATTGTAGATAGTTTGAAAGAGAGGTAAAAGAAAAGTATTTCGATAGTCTCCAATAGGTCCGTAATTAAATAAAAAGAATGTTCATCTTACATTACATATAAAACATCGCATATATTCCACATTTAAAGGGCATATGTCAATTTAATAAGATATCTACATTTCAAAATAAAACAGTGGGAATTTTGAAAACCGAACATTCCTAACAATACCACAATGGACAGGGATGTTTGGCTGTCCATATTACCAATCATTTCTTTGAAATGCCTGTACCAAGTCAGGACCTTTGTGGTCTAGTACTAGTACTAAGTACATCTACCGAGTGCCATACACTGAATGAAGCCTCTGTATTTTCAAGGGGTTAGAATTTTGATAAAAACAGCAAATTTCTATTACACTCGAGGTAAAATTTTCATGTCAGAAAAGTCTGACTCTTTGGCTGGTGAATACTCTTGGGGAATAAATAGATTAAATGTCGCCAATGAGAGTCAATACGGTGATTCCATACTCTCTGAAGCGTCGAAATAAACCTAGGTTTCAATTTTCGATGAAATGGGACAAAGTTGAAATTTTGACATATTTTGGCAGATATCTTCAAAATGTCAGCCATTTTGAAAATTATTTTCATTGCATCTTGTTTGCAGTGTCAAAATCAACCTACAAATCAAATTATGTGAAATCATATAAAGTGACAAATTTCAAAATTTTTTTCTTTGCATCCATCTGTGAAATTGAGACAATTTTTAGCCCATCTGACCCAAAGGATCAGTGTGAGCTATTGCCATCACTTGCGTCCGTCGTCCGTCCGTTCGTCCGTTAAACTTTTCGAATTTTCATCTTCTGCTCTGAAAATACTGATGCAGAGGCAAATTCAACCAAACTTTACAGGAATGGTGTATGTAAGGTCCTTAACAAAGTTTGCCCATTTCGTTCATTTGCCCATTTGAAAAAAAATGGCCGACAGTGCGGAACTTAGGTTTAACATTGGACCTTATGGAAAAACGTATTTTCATCTTCCCCTCTTCAAAACCACTTAAGCAAATTCAACCGAACTTTACAGGAATGATGTAATAAAGGTCTTTTACAAAGATTGCTCATTTCTTTCTGATCAGATAAAAAAACATGACCGAAAGAACGGAACATAGTTTAACATTGCACCCTATGGAAAAATCACATTTCATCTTTTTTTTGAAACAACTGAAGCAAATTACACCGAATTTACAGGAATGGTGTATGGAAGTCATCTACAAAGATTGCTCATTTCTTTCCAATCCGATAAAAAACATCACCTTTTGGGAAAAATAAAATTTTCATCTTCTCCTCAGAAACCACCTAAGCAAATTCATTTGAATTTTACAGGAATTATGTACTAAAAGTCTTTCACAAAAAAATTGCTTATTTCATTCCAATCCGACAAAAAAACATGTCCACCAGTGCGAAACTTAGGTTTAACATTAGACCCTTAGGGAAAAATCACATTTTCATCTTCTCCACTTAAACCATTGAAGAAATTCAACCAACCTGTACAGGAATGATGTATGGAAGGTCCTTTACAAACATTGCTCGTTTCACTTCAATTCGATTTAAACCATGGCCGCTAGCGCGGAACATAGTTTAACATTGGAGCCAAATTGAAAATTTTCCTTTGCATCACCTGTTCTGAAACTATTGACGCAAAATGAACTTAACGGTATTGGAATGATGTATATAAGGTCTTTTGCAAAGATTTCTCATTTCAATAGGATCTGACAAAAACACGGGTGATAATGGAGAATAAAGCTAGCATTACACTCCATTGGAAAGAAATCATTTTCTGGTCACACGTTGGCAAAGAAGCATTTTGTCAGGTAACAAATACAGGCTCAGTATCTTACCTTCTAGTTACATTTTGTTCTCAAAAATACCTACCTGTAATCATATTGAAAATTTACCCAAAATATGACCAATTTATACAAAGTAGCTCCTATGATACTCAACAATTTTTCAAAATATACTTACTTTGATGGCCATTTTCGAAACGGCGGCCATTTTGAAAACACACTTCTTTATTGAACAAACTTAATATGAGCAATTTCTTCAAAGCAGGCATTGAAAACTATTTATTAACATAAAATTGCGGTCATCTGGGAAAAATAGCTGTTTTCAAAATTGTTGACGGTGCATGCATCTTTCCTAATGTTGGTTCAACTTTGTGCCAAGTATAATTGAATCCTTCTATGCATCTTTGAGAAAATAGCAAGACAAAAAAGTTGGCAGAAAGAAAGCGAACAGAATAATAATAAAAAGGCGAACCAAAAACAATATGTCGACCCGACAATCTTAGGGGCAAAATAGAAATAAAAATAGAAAATGTTATATGTCTAAATGTATAATTTTTCAAATGCAAATACATTTAATTTTTTTATTATAAAACGGATTGAGATCAAATGGCCGAGTCATGGGAAAATAGGGCATTGAGTACAAAAAAAGATAAATTAGTATATAAATAGTTATTTGAAATGCGCATATGCAGAATTAAAATTTACAGTAACTTCTGTATTCAGTCATTTGTTACCACTGGGTCGATGCCACTGCTGGTGGACTGTTAGTCCCCGAGGGTATTCACCAGCCCAGTAGTCAGTACTTCGGTGCTTACCCGAAAGCCGATGCTATTTGGAACCTTACAATATCTAAATTTTTGTAAATTTTATTGAAAACTAAGGAGTATCTCCCACATGCAAAGCTCTGTCCCTTACTGATTTGGCTTTATAGTTAGATCATATTGGTTTTTTGTTCTCTATCAGTTTTTAAACATCTTTGAGTTTTTGGTCTTCCAAACGTTTAGATTTTATCTGCACTGAAGAGACATAAGTTGTCGTAATGCGCATATGCAGAGTTAAAATTTACGGTAACTTCGGTATTCAGTCGTTTGAAAATGAAAAAGCAAAACGAAAAAAAGTTTGTTTTAAAACAACGGTAGTAGAATACCAAAGGAACAAAGGAATGCTTTTTGCAAAAATCGAAGTTCAACGACATGGCCAAAACGAGAACACAGAAAACAGCTGCAAAGCACAGAAATGAAAAACACAACATTCAAAACCAAGCACTTACAGTGTGAAATCCCATGGAACTGAGAGTGACATCAAGTGCTCCGGAAGGTGAGTATTTCCTGCTCTAGCAACAGCACCAATCAAACGGTCAGTGAGGAATATATGTATTTGAAAGATCTGTTAGGTAGATGATTGGTTTAATGTAATTTTTTAAGCAAAGGACAAAATCAATTAAAATCTATAGGACATGTTACTTCTCTTTTCCCCAAACAGTAGCAAGTTAAATTTTGAAAAGCTTTTGTAAACACATAAAAGTTTCAAACATGTGCAAGGACCACAAACATAAATAACGAAGACAAAAGTAAAATGTAACAAGATAACAAAAACAAAACACTGAAAGTGTGAACTCCCATAAAAACCGAAAGTGACATTAGGTGGCCTGGAAGGGTACGCATGTCCTGCTCTGTTAAAACTTACCTTTAACTACATAAATATTTCACTTGATAGTGTTAAAGTGTACATACAAAAACTAAATTAAGTGTGTAAATGGGAATAATAACCATATTACCGAACAGAAATGTTAAGAGCCAAAGTCAAAGAGAACAACAGACAACACACATAAAAAACACCGAAGAAATTGTCAAACACAATGGTCTTGATTTTTTTCAGGCATTTCAAAAGAAATGATGAGCAAAACCGATTTTTATTGCGGGCCAAACTTCCCTTTCCATCGTGATACTGTCCGGTAACAACTCAACAGCAATTGCTTTTGAAAGATCGTAAACAGTTAAGAGCAATGTTCATCCCTGTATTCAGTACAATGAATCTTGAGCCACATTTCAGACCGACACTTAAAATTATGCCACAAGGGATTGATATTTTAAAGACCTTTTAATGGTTTTGTGAGGCGGACATTTTTGAAGCCTTAATTAATAAGACATTAATGTAAATAACTATGTTTAATGAGAAAATATTTTTTATATATATTTGTGTTCATAAACATTTCTTAAAGGTGAAAAACTCTCCATCAATTAAAGAAAATTAAAATGTCTCCGTAATATCATTATATTTCTTACCTGTATATATTTACATAGTGGAAAAAATGATGTATTATTCTAGCTATGGATGAAGGGAGGGAGGCTTATGAATTCGTGAAGTCCATTCATAATTGCATTGACACTGACACTGATGGAAAAATGTTGAGTGAAATGTTACTTTCAAGGTGTGGTGCGTCATAACATTTATTTCTTAAAAACCCTTTCCGAATGAAAAAAGCAGCACATTTATTTAGTTTCCCATGAGGTTTCCTTTGAAAACGAACTTTAACCGTGACATAGATTTGTTTATTATTACTTAAATTGTACCATTTATATTGTTACTATCTATCATATATCACCTACATTTTGGTAACCCTTTTGATGTAATCTTGTATTATAATGTGCATTACCTTTGTTATGATACTACGGATATAATATCATTTGCCTGTAAGCAAACATACTGTAGATAAACAGAAATTATTAATGTCAAATATTTGCCCAAAAGCCGGATTAAAGGTTTCAACAATATTTGATTAATCTATTTCTTCAGAAAAGAACGTTGTAGCAATGATATTATGAAAACTTCTAATTAAACTCGTTGAAAGTATTGTCCAATGTCCTTATTCCTTTTTATTCATGGCTGATTCCTTGTGTTACATATTGAGTGGGATCGTTTCGATTGGATGTTGACAGTAAAATGACTAATTGCTCAGGTTTCCCTCTATCGGGACCTCGTTTTGCCTGATCAAATATACTTATAGTATTTTACTTTGGGATGGAAAAAACAGCGCCTAATGCTTTATCAGAAAATGTGATGACATTTGTGTAACTATGTAATACATTATTTCAACCATATCAAGAATAATCGTGTAATGATTCACAAGAGCATAGCCTAAGATTTGATATCTGTCTTAAACCAGTCAGGACAGAGTGCAGATTCCCGTGCTCCTGGCTAACTACCCAGTATAAGGACCCAGTATTTGGAACCCTCAGAAGTATAAACTCTACTTACATAAGGCTAGATCCATTCGATTTCAGTTGTGTCAGAAGAGAAGGACAGTTTTACATCGTACAAGTAAGGTGAGTTCTAAATGCATTGGTAATTACAAACATTTTTGTTCAACAAATTTTTAATTTTTTCAATTTAATGGAATATCCCTATGGTTTTAACATGTTTAATTAAAACCATATTCTACTTTTAGATTAGGATGAAAAATTTCTCTCATTTAGTCAACTGGGCTCAGACTGGACCTAATACTTTTAAGTCCTGATATGTTTACAATAATACCTTTGAACAACATTTATTATGAAATAAAGTTGCTCTTAAAATGAATCAGTTTTGAAAATGAGTTAATAGTTAATCCATTGTTTCAAAAGATCTGTCATTTTTGTTCTAGGTAGTAGTTGTATTTTTCTTTACAAAAAGAAAAAAAAACTGTTCAATATTGGAAATGATCCAATATTTCCTGTTTGACACCGAAATCACTTGTAATAAGCCCTAGGTGTAATTTTCTTAACATTTTTTAAAATCAAATTATCGATAGACTCTACGGTTACTAAAAGGAATTCAAGGATATATGGTTGTTAGGTAATAGTTAAAATATGTTTCAGAGTAATCAATTGAATTAAAGTGCTTCGTAAGAAAAAGGGTGGTTGAGATACCTGAGCACGCAGCCCGGAGACATTTTAACAACATCTTTTCTTACGAAGCACATAAATTCAACTAATTACTCTGAAACATACCTTGACTGTCTTAAAGACCGTCAAAATAAAACTTTACAGTACAAAAAAATTTTGCCTTGAGATACGATCATCCCATTTTTCTATAAATAGGATGTTCCACTTCTGTTTATTCATTAAGGCTATATACATTAATATTATTTTATATTCTATATAGGGAAAAGGTTTCTTTTATAATTATATTCTGTCAGATATTTGTTCACTTTTATTTTACAAACATAGATGAACTTGTGTTATACAAAATGCATGTTTTGTTGATCTGTTGTCACTTTAAATATATTTTCGAACACCAATTTGTCAACTACATTCGTAGCCGAAGCGATTTATTCGTCGCTTGTCTACTTTGCTATTACTAAAAGGTAGCATAGATTCGATCCTTAGATCGGGAAATTTTTCTACATGAAAAATGTCGCAAGCTTGGCTACTATTTAAGTGAAACATAACAGATGGTCAAAGTTAAGCAAACGTCATATAAATATGCATTAAAATTAATGAGACAGAAGTTGATAACTCGAGGTAAATATTTCGGGGTAAGTAAATAAATTGAGGTAAGTATCAGTAAAAGTGTCTCGAAATTGAGAGCATCAAAGTGAGGACAAAAGAGAGATGAAATAGTCCAGGGCATTTACAAGAATTAAAGTGTCTTGAATAACAAAAGAAATGTTCATAGCAGGTCTTGAAGTTACTTTAAAAAATAATAATTAGTGGTCTTTGAGAGGTTCTGGAATCTAGCATTTTTGAACAAAAATTTCTGAAATCCAACGAGTTAAAATGTTGTTCTAGGTGAAACGACATCGTAAAGTATGATTACTAGGAAGAATTTTAAAACTAAGTGGTCTTTGTGAATGTCAGAAAATATACAACCATTTTAATCGAATAGTTTTGAAAGGTTTGCTTACATTAGAACAAGAACGTGCTTTGCATTTGAAGGCATAAGATTGATGAATTTTTAAGCTTCAGATATTCTATAAGAGAGACTTATGGAATCGTCGTCATTATCATAACTCTTTTCAGCACTGCGCCAGGAACATTCACATGCATTAAACTTGCCGAGCTGAGCAGACCGTGTAATACTTTTTCACTATTTTTCACAGACCCACGTAAGTTTATTCATCAAATAATGCACAAAAAGAATAATATGTTTCAACCAAATTCATTGATTTACTGTAATTTTGGTAGTATGTTGTTACTCATAAAAAAAACTTGTTAGTTAAACAACCTGTCGTGCACAAATCATTAATGAAGTTTAGATTATGATAGAAGCAAATACTTTACAGGTTAATGTTAAATACATTTCGTTCGTTAGATAAATAAAAGTGACAACAAAAGTCCGAAGCAATTAGAGGGAGAGACCAATAAGGAAACCTTGTAAGCATGCATGTACGATAGTATCGGGAACATACAACCCAACACAGAACATTTTATGCAAGCACTCATATTCCCGACTTGGAACGTCCATTTTATAAATAAAATGGTTGGTTTAACCTGGTTTAATGATGCCTTTGAACTTCTGGCTTATATGACGACTAACTATAGCTTCTGTGTGCCCAGACTGTGTTAAATGTAGAAAAAAATACATTGTCAAAACATTGCCTTGTGTCATACAGATATTTTTTTTTCGTTCGATGTACAAGCCATGTGTCATCATACTGGTAAAATGTTTTTGTCGTTCATAAACGATACTAAAGGTAGCACGGTACAGTTTTTCCCTAAGATACAATAGTAACGTTTTCTAGATTTTCCCCCTTGATATTGTAGTATACAACCTTGTAGAACATTAATTTAATTATAAGATGAATTTAACGGAAATATAGTCATGACCGATTCCCTGAAAAGCCACAATTCAAAATACTCACTGCCTGTCAGTTTATTTGTGTTCTTAATTGCTTTGAAGGATATATACCAATATTTCTAAAAATATAGCCATGACCAATTCCCTGTCAGATTTCAAAATTGAAAATTTAATTTGGTATAGAACTGTTATTCGTTCATTATTATTATTATTATTATTATTTTCTACCCACATGACAATTTTCCTTTATGCTTAGACTAATATTTATTTTTCTTCATTGTTGAAGAACCAAGAACAACTATCCCTAGTGTATGTGATATCTGTACACCAGAATTGTTCACTGCCGATCCTGCTGTATGGGTAGGTAAGTATTTATTGCTTTATGTGATACCTGTACACCAGAATTGTTCACTGTCGATCCTGTTGTATGGGTAGGTAAGTGATTATTACTTTATGTGATATCTGTACACCAGAATTGATCACTGTGGGTAGGTAAGTATTTATTGCTTTATGTGATATCTGTACACCAGAATTGTTCACTGTCGATCCTGCTGTATGGGTAGGTAAGTGATTATTGCTTTATGTGATATCTGTACACCAGAACTGTTCACTGTCGACCCTGCTGTATGGGTAGGTAAGTGATTATTGCTTTATGTGATATCTGTACACCAGAATTGTTCACTGTCGATCCTGCTGTATGGGTAGGTAAGTATTTATTGCTTTATTTGATATCTTTACACCAGAATTGTTGACTGCCCACCCTGCTGTATTGGTAGGTAATTGATTTTTACTGTCGTTATCTGAATGTGTGATATCTGAACAGGTAAAACCGCTACCACCTGATAGGTAAGTGATACCTTCTGCCCTTTTAGGTTGATTTCATGTCTTTACAGAGCTTTTCACCACTTTTTCACAAAGAAAAGTAATTCTAGCGCTTGTCATATGTTTATGTGATACACCAAAATAGGTGACGACATAATTTCCTCTTATATGCATAGGTAAGTGATTATTGCAGTAGTTAAGGGATTTGAATATTTGTACACCAGTACCATTCACTGCTGATCTTGCTGTTCTGAATAGGCAATTACAACTACGGTCATTATTTATCTGTATACAAGAGCTGTTCATAAACTATAACACTGTATGTTTAGGTAAATGATTGATACCCAGGTATTGATCCTGCTGTTCAAACAGGTCATTAATATTTTGTAATCTATTAAAAAGTGATATCCATACACCCCGAAACTATGTACTCCTGATTGGTCTGTATACTAGTAGATAGGAAAGTGATCGTTTGACAGGTATCTGAAAATTTGTTAATCATACAACTGATTGTCAAGTTTAAGTAAAGAAATAAGTGAGAGCATATTCATCAGAATCTCAAAACACAACATTACTAGGGAACACCTTTTTGTAAAACAATATATTTCACACATACAAATATTATTTTCATACCAAAACTCAGAATGCTGAATTTAAGATAAAAGGTATTTTTGCAAGAAATGGTCCAATTTCTTCAAATCTGAATATTTTAGCTGTATTTGATGATGTATGTTTTCTGTAATTTGATTTGTTTATTTTACCTTTAAAGAAGGTCTGTATACTTTTAGCAAGAGTCAAAACTTCTTGTCTCTTATATTGTAACAAGTTTTTGCGTATCTTAGAAAAACTTACCATCTGCAGAAACTAAACATTCAGTATCTTTGTAACATGACAACTTATATTCAATTCATATTTCACGATCAAAAGTGATTAGTTCAACACACAATTTTCATATATTTCAATCAAAATCTATTGTCTTTTTAATATGAAAAAATCAAATATTATTTCCTTCCTTTAAGTACAAAATGAATTCGTCATTGTCAGAATTGGACTTTTCCGAAAATTACTGCCAGAAACACAAGTTCGTGTATCATACTGTCTTTTTCCGATCGTGCATTTAAAAATATTTAGAGGATACGGGTGTAGGTATGATGTTCGGAGCGGAACATTCATTTGACAATTTTTATTTTTTGTCGATAGAATCGAGTGCCGAATACTTTTACGAGAATAAACCTCCTTTTCTATCTTTCTGTCATTAAACTGTGTAATCTTGGAATTTTGTAAGATATCTCTTTTAATACAATAAACGATCTATGAAATTTTCATGGATAAAAATAAAACATTTTTATTAAAGATTTTTTTCTTTAATTCTTTGTAAAAAGCAAACATTTGTAATTTCTAACTTAATTAAGAAACAAAACAAGCGATATTTTGTACCATTTGTTTAGAGAAATGAAATATTCGCATTCGTATTCTTCCGTAAATGGTGGTTTTCAGTGGGAGATGCCCCATGTCACATCGATGCAAGCGACCTCATCTCACACCGGTAAATGACAAACCAGACGTGTTGATTTTTGTGATACAACAATCGTAACCATGACTTAACGTCATAAATCACCTGACGTCACAATGTAAAGAATACTCAAATGGCGACAACGTTGTTCAAACAGTAAAGGTTACCAGACGTTTCTTTTCGCTTTTTACGGAAGAAATAGGATCTTGCATAAGATCAAAATCGGGTAAAAATTAAGGTAAATAAATGCATTTATTTTTGTAGACATCTGCATCAAAAGAATACTAGGATCTTGCATAAGGTCAGATTAAAGATCGGGGTATCTTTCACTCGTGTAAGAAATTCTATGTCTTTTCCTCTCGCTTCACGACGCTCCACTCGAGAAAAGACGAAATTTCTTACACTAGTGAAAGATATCCTGATCTTTAATCTGACCTTTTGCAAGATCCTAGTATTCTTTTGATGCAGATGTCTACAAAAATAAATGTATTTATTTACCCTAGTTTGACAAAATAATGTATTGCAAATCAATTTCAATAATATATTTGCGTAAATGTACATCAACTGCTGATGTAATTGAGAGGGGATTTACATTTTAATCAATTAAAACTTATGAAGAAAAGGATTTTTAATAAAAATCAGTTAGTTACTCTCTTCTTTTTCTACTAGTATCAAAGAAATGTACTATCGTGCAAGTGATACCCTTCGAGTTCAATGGAAGTACTGTAGATGGCTAAATTCAACAACTCGTCTACCCTCATGCCGGATACACTATAACAGTTTACAGTTTTTACTCATTTATAGTGTAATTCTTTCGATTTTAGATGCCCGGTTAGAAAACACTCCAGGATGTTCAAGAGCTTCCCTTGAAGGTATTGTCTACATGTTTATTCCAGTAAGAAACAAATAAAAGGACATGAAGTAAATGTACATGGGACAAAAATCATATAAATACATGTGCATGGTAAGATTAAGCAAATGGAACAACGCTTTCATTGTTGTTCTTCATCTTAAAGTCATCACGAGGCGCCATAAAAGAGCAAACATCAATATTCTTTGTCACACTGCCAGATATCAATATTCTTTGTGACACTGCCAAATAATTTGAATTATTGTACAGTACTTCAAAGGTTATTGGATGAAAAGTTATGTAGGTAGCACGGTAGTATTTATTTTCTCGTACCCATTTCCCATTACAATAGTTTGATTTTGCAATATTTGGCTACTTTCCAAATTTAATCAGGATTCAAAAACTGCAGTTTCCTAGAGGACTTCCATACAAAATTTAAAAAAAATAAATGCAAAACATCCTCTTGCCCATCTTATTTTGAGCTACCCCCAGCTGAAGGAGGTGAACCCTGATTTTCACCTTTTGCCACAGTGAAAAGACTAAATACTAAATGAAGACTTTTGTCTATATTTAAGTATTATATATGTATAAAAGCTTGAAAAAGTTTTGCTTTCTGGTATACCATACATTTATACCCAATCACAGGCTTTAGTATATTCAGTTGAGTAGGGTACACAATTAGGCAACCTAGTACCAGAAAATAAATATTGCCGTGCCACCTGTAGAAATGATCATTTTTTTCAATATGACCAAGCTGAGTCTTGTAAGTAATAAGGGAACGCTGAAACAGTACACTACAGTAAAATTAAACAATTCAAACAAATAGTAAGTTTTTTTTTTTTTTTTTTTTTTTTTTTTTTTTCAACCGCCGTGAATACNTTCCAACATTAACTTAAGATGCTTGATTTTTATTTTATTGCAACATTGAGTACTGCCTTTCCTATCTTCAGCAAGTTAAAAGTATGAGCATCAGTTACAAAATTGATAGCCTATACATTTACATTTGCACACTTGTATTGTTTGTTAAATTATTGTTAACATCACTAGGACAATAACTTTAGCATGAAGATGAACATGATGGCATATATTTAATATTTTATGGTTGCAAATACGATTGCCTTATTTTATCTTTACATACGAATCTACAAAACTGTTGTAGTCATTGTGAATAAAAATAAATCACGGTGATACAAACAACGACATCACTACTTTAGCTGCGATAGCAATATTATTACTGGACAGTAGAACATCTATAGGCGAAGCGTTAGCATTTTCATGTTGTATTCTCGAACACTAGATAAAAGTAAGTGAGAACCGAACCGTCAAACAAGAGAACGAACAATCCATGGACAAACAAACACACTAAGAAACAAGGACACACATGCAGATGAACAACACGGACCCAATAAAAAACCATGGGTGAAATCAGATGTACCGGTAGAGTAAGCATCTCCTGATTCTAATAAGACACCTTCCGTGTTGATCATGTCAACTCCTGTAGTAAAGTCGAATCCGACAGAGGAAAAACCAACTTTAGTTGTAGAGGGAAAGATCTGTTGTCATCTGGGAAACAGATATCCATAGCGCAAAAGAACGTCATGTCGGCTGTAAAACTTCTGTAGTGATGACATTAAGTTTTTTGTAACGTACCCATGCATAAGTAGTCTATTTGTAAGCTTCTGAGCTCTATCAAGGAAGTCACTGTAACGACCACAAGCCCTTGAGTAGCAAATGAGTTGTGAGATGTAAACTCCATATGCTGGTGATTTTGGAATGTTGCTACAAAGAAAAGTGAAGTTTACTATTTAAAAAGTGAAGTCATGGCGTTTGTCATACAGGCTAGTTTGTAATGTACCTCTGTTGTCAATTTCAAGATGAAGGTCAAGGAACGAAGCCGTTGTGGAAGTATCTGTAGTATCCTTAATTTCAAGCTCTTTTGGATAAATAAGATGAAGAAAATCACTAAAGCGAGGGTTGTTTAATGATAGAATATCACCTATATAACGGAAGCTGAAATTAAAGGACTGGGCCAGTTTTTTGTCCTTATTTTGAAGAAACCCTTCAATGAATTCAGCCTCATAAGAGTGGAGAAACAGATCGGCTAAAAGAGGTGCACAGTTTGTGCCAATTGGAGTTCCAATGGCTGTTGAAAAACAAATCCTCCTAACTGGACAAATATATTGTCGATTAAAAACTCTAACATTTTTATCACTTCTTCCTCTGTGTATTTTTCTCTGTGATTCTGAGTCGTATTTCACAAAGTATGCTT
>MJUU01056704.1:5879-17061 GCA_002080025.1 Modiolus philippinarum | reverse complement strand
TTTTTTTTTGCATTTTTATTTTCCTTGATCTCAATCATACACTGTATCAAAGTCGGACACTATTTGTTTTCCGTTTTGTAGCCTATGAAACTCTTGTTCCTGAATTCTATTATGTACATCTAGTCCGTCATCTTACTCCTGCTATTCAATTTTATAAGCACTAAACATGCCATTTCAATATGATAGACAATAAAGATTCTACAGTCAAATATTAGAAAACGCTCATTTTCCCTTTTATGAAAAGATTGGACCATTTGTTTCTCTTATTTATTAAAAATTATTTTCATTGTTAATGTACCTGTTTAAACATGCTTTAAGAAACTTGTCAAACATTTTTTTTCTTTTTGGTTGTCTTTGACATGTTTGAGTATGCTGATTCTAAAAACTGTTAACGTTAGCTCAAATCTTCAGCATACTATAGCAGAGCAATTTCATAAGCAATAAAATAAAGCAAACCCAGTCTCAATGTGGTGAATAATAGAGAGTCAATTATCAAACATTTGAATACACCTAAATTAACCCAATTTTTGACGTCTGTGACCGTAACCCTTATCCTGACCATTATTGCGTATTTATTTTCCTCTAAAATATACCTATACACCTTCCAGGTATGGAAATATTCCATTGCATAGTTCAAACTGATAGCAAAGGTTAAAGTTTCGGTCTCACAGACACACAAACTGACAAAACATAAACGATCCTTGTTAGCCACCGGTGACTTCATTTATCTATCAAAACTGAAATAAAAGACCAAAAAATAAGTATTGACTTGACTTGTTTACTCTTATCTACTTTAATCTGATGACTAAAACCCACCAAGTTACAACTACAAATATAAAGGTACATATACCATAGACATATTGAAAATTATATCAAAATTATTTTAAAATTTACATTTCACAATTGTCTCGACACCACTAGAAAATCCAATCCAATCCTCCTTCTGCTTTGTTTATTTGTTCGTTTATTTTAATTCTTTTTTTATTTCTTATTTTTGTTTTTGTTTAGAATACTGTTACTTTAGAACATTGTTTCAATAAGTCCAAATTTAAAACACTGTAACAAATTATTAGAACATGCACCATATTTTGTTAGCACATTTGCCATTTGTTCCTTACTTTTAACCCAGTGAATGGTCAAATTTCTTTTTTGGATCATTTCCTTGATGTAGCTAATATCCAATCGAAGTCGTTTTTCCGATACATTTTTGGTTAAATGAAGAGCCTCATGAAGATCCCTATTGTCAATAACGCATCTTATTTGAATATCCCTTTCCTAGGTAGATTCGTTGCTAATAAGTTCATTGTACAGAGTAGCAACAGATGTTGCACAGTCATTACCATCTGCTAAAGCAAGAGCTTCACTAGACAATGTGCTTCCCACAACACTTCAAATTTTCTTTGACTGCCATGTGACTTGGTTTACATTCCCATTCTGTCCACGTAAAACATAACAAAACCACCTTGACTTCCAACATCTGGGATATTAACTAAAGAAGCATCACTATAAAGCATTATCTCAACATTATTTCCAAGGTCATTTTTAACTTTTCGTAATAGTTTGTTTGCTGTTTTCAACTTTTCAACCGTACTTGTCATTAATTTTGAAGGAATCATAGAATGTCAAAAGTAATATCAGGGCGACTTTGTTTGGCTTACCATACGAGTTGCCCAACTTTTGATCTTAGAATTGTTTGTTCTTCTGATGAAAGTTGATGTTTTGTTCTTTTCCGGTCTAGAGATACATTTTTCAACACATTTATATAGTCTTTCTGATTCAGGATAATTTTATCATCAGTCTGAGTTAGCCCTAGTCCTAGATACTTGAAAGATTCTGATAGTTCCTTTTCCTACATGAAAAACTTCCCTCACTCTAGATATCACTCTTGTTTTCTAATAATTCACTTTCTTCCCATGAAAAGTCATCAACGTGGACTGATAACACACCTGCTAAGCCATTTGAATCATGCCAGTAAAACACAGTTGGATCCACTTTTGATTCAGAAATGCCAAATTCCAGAAGGGTTTTTCTAAACTCTTCATATCATTTTAAAGAAGCATCCACAAGGCCATAAACAAATTTTTTCTAAACGCCAGATTCTTAAGTTTGCATCCAACTCTTTTTGATGGTGAAGATAGACTTTTCTTTGCATTTTCACTCCTTGCAAAAAGGCAGTCCTTATGTTAATAGAGTTGATGCGCCAATTCTTGTGCATAATAATAGATACTTTGAGTCTAAACGATTGTTTGCAACATGTTGGAGATTTTTTGTATATCATTCAAACAATCTTCTTTAAAACCTCTCGCTACATGTCTCGTTTTCTTCTAGATTTCATATTCAGTCTCTTTAAAAGCATAAACCAATCTTGTTGACGCACGTGGTTGACCTGTGCTTCTTCCAGTTTATCAAGTTCAGGTTTACGAGCTTCAGATTCATCCTCATACCTGAAACAATGCCTTCTCGACAATTATCATCTCAAGCTATTCTAAAGTTTTGGTTTCTTTGTAAGCAAAAAGCTTTACTACTTTTCGGCTTTACCATACCGCCGCATAGTTAAGAGCTTCCCTGCTGATTGTTTTATTCACTGTCTTGAGTATTTACTGATATATTGCCTACAGTACTCTTTTCTCTTTGCCTCAAAGAAATGTCACTTTCTCTTTCAATGATCTACATAACTATAGGACTGAGATTCATGTTGTAGTTCTGCCTCACTATCAAACTGATTTTCTGGTTCTGACTCATTTTGAGCTTCATTGTTGTTACCTTTGTCTGACTGATTGTCCATATGTAA
The DNA here is from genome assembly GCA_002080025.1 of Modiolus philippinarum. NCBI lineage: Eukaryota > Metazoa > Mollusca > Bivalvia > Mytilida > Modiolidae > Modiolus > Modiolus philippinarum. Next base: position 14,270 of record MJUU01056704.1, on the reverse strand, counting down.
ATCATTTTCATCTCCATCACTATCATATTAAACATCTGTTACAACACTTGGAGATCTATAGTTTTGATTCATATTCATCCTTCTATCCTGATTCATATTCATCCTTCTATCCTGATTCATATTCATCCTTCTATCCTGATTCATATTCATCCTTCTATTCTGATGATGCAATTTTTCCTGACCACTTTTCGTTTTATTTCCATGATCATCCCTCACTATCCGACTTTCATGTACTCTGACATATGTGCCTTCAAACCATATAAATACTATAAAATTATCTTGTCCGATAACTGTGTTAGGTCCATTCCACTTTTTCTTGTCTAGTTCAGTTACCAGTTGCCACATCTTTACCTCATTTTTCCATTGTTGATATGTTTTCTCCTCTGTCAAACTTGGTGGGTTCTTATTACTTGAAGGTGTTGCCATCTCACCGGATGGTATGTGTCCATTCTGCTACCACTTCTGACTTCACTAGTTTACTTTAATTTTATCATCTACTTTAATCTAATGACTAAACCCATCAAATTACAACTTCAAATATTAAGATACATATACCATAGACTACAGACAAGCTACACTACAATACTTAATGAAAGTCTCCAAAGATCAATCTTAGTTAGCTAAGATATATCTTAAGGATTCTAAAGTCAAATTTTCGTCATAGGCCATAAGGTAGGTAGGAACCGAACCGTCAATACAAAACGAATATTCCAAGGACAATGGCAACATCGTAAAAAACAAAGAAACAGAGACACAACATGGGTAAGGCACAGAAAAGAAAAATCAAGAAACACACACAAAGATGAACAACACGGACCCAATAAAACCATGGGTGAGATCAGGTGCACCGGTAGAGTAAGCATCTCTATTACTAAGGACCATCCTATGACATAATTTAGGACAAAGCTGTGTCTTAAGATGCTTTAAATAAATCAACACAAAAATACATTCTAAAAAAAAAGAAAACAAAACGGAAAAAAAACATCAGCTCCCTACTTAAATGAAAAAAAGTCGCAATAGATGGATTGGGTCAATTTATTTGTGATGTAAATAATTATAAAATGAACGGTAGAATACATGTATGTATTAAAGACAAAGTCCTTTATGCATTAAAATTAGTCGAATCATAAGAGTTGTGAGTTTTACTCAGCCCACCAGTAATAATGCCTTTGCTAATGTGTGTCAATCAACTTTTATATAACAACAAAGTGTAAAAGATACAACTATTTCTGTTTACATCTAGAAAGATCAGGAAATTGAATATTGTAATATTGACTAATATGTCATTTTGTTAATTGTTTTACATTACAATTCAAGCTTTTTTATCATCCATATTGAAGGTTTGAATTGTAATATTCCGGTTACTTGTACACCTATGACCGCTAGAGCTATGAGATGCAGTGGATTTGAAAGAGATATCCTTGATGATGGCGTGTGTTAACTTCTGATCTGATATTGTATAGAAAGCAGCGATGAAGCGCTTACCACTGACGAATGTTTGAAGTACAAAGATATTGAATTAAAGCTTATAGAGTATGGCATGTATTTTTTTATGTTTGGTTCTTCTTATATTCGTTCATTTAGTCTCAATCACAATAACAGCCTCACACAATTCAAAGTATATTAGTACAGTAGTAAACAAGATAAGATATGGGTAAACCCATATCGAAGGATACTCGATTGTTCACATACCTGTAATACCTGTACAATTTTGAAAAGGATCATTTTCAAACAAACAAAAACAAAACAAAACAAAAAGATGCGTTCATGTTTATGATTTTTTTTTATTTAATTTTGGTTTCGGGTTCGTTTCTTTGGATTCTTCTTGTCGTAAGCTCTCAGAATCACCATTAGCCCTTTTTGTTTCTTAGCAATATAGAAAATTGGGGGGGGTCAAAACTGCACATGTACTAGATAATACACAGGTTTCTATTTGATTTTAATTGAATTAATTGCCTATCAATATCTAGAGACATACAGAGATTAGCAACTACTCTAAATCGTTAACATCACGCATGTAAACTCGCTCCAATGATGCAACACTAGAATCCGTTCGGAACTCCTCGTAATTTTAGTCAAAGTTTACCTGTACGGGCACAATGTTCCGATGGTTAAGTTATTGTTTTTACTGATGCATCGTCATTGTGCTAACCTGATATTACAATCAATATCCATGACAATTTTTCAATATTCAATAAAAAAAACGTTTTGTTGACATTTCTGTACAGTTTTAATCAAAATTACAGGTATTGGGAATTAAAAATCGACTTGCCTCACGGGAAGTCTCGCACACGCGTGTTATTACCGATTTTTACAACGAATGAACTCTTTGTCTCTGCAACATGTAATACAATCACTAATTTGACAGATATTTGCGAGCATAAGGGTCTTTTCTATTTCAGTTTTGTTTGCTGTTTGTTTGTTTGTTTTTTTTTCACAATTCTAATTATTATTATAGATAATAATAATATGACTTTTTAAACATTACACAATTTTATTCAAATCAAAGCGAACTAATACTATACGGAACGATTAAGGATTTTAAAAGAAAAGACATGGCCATATCTTTTATTTCTAAAATTAATTGATATACAATGTATATCCATAATGAAATATTTCCGCTCAAACTATGTTGGTACAAGTTAACTAACATCAAGATGTTGACAGGAATAAAAGCCCCTTCCTTGATAAACTAGAGTTTTCTTTATGTAATGTGCTTCAAATAAATAAATTAATGAGGTACTAGCTGTAGTTTTATTAAACCATTTCAAACGTTAGTTTTTCAACGATTACGTTTACTATTACTATGCGCAAAGCATTATTCTGGTGGTAGATTGTATTTTTGATAATCAAAACATTTAAATATATAACAGAGTACATATTTCCATGTAAATTCTAATAATAGAAATTTAAATTAACAAAATTCAGAATTTAAAGACCATCATATCTATATTTTATGAAAATTTATACTTTTTAATTAGATCAAGTAATAAAATAAATATGATGTAATCATAAATATGATAATTATTGGTCGATTTTAAAAACACAGAATTTAAAGAAAGATAACTCTACTACATAACGATCAATAGACAATCAATAATATATATGCCGGATACTGAGGAAACGGCGGTGTATGAATATTTGTAGTATTATTTATCATAACATGAACAAATCGCTTCAAATCATTAGTAAAAAACACCTCTTAAATTATGTGTAATCAGATAATTGATCTAGGATGAGTTAAACTGATAAAAAGTCGCCAAATACCGAACTATTTCCTACGCCATGACATTGTGATCTGGACCCAAAAACAATTATAAACTCTTGAATAGATAGTACGCACTGATCGAGTATATGAAAAGAGTACAACAATGATGATAACAAGATGATCTAATACTATGGAGATAATTAAAAAGACAAAGCTTTTAAACAAGGATTAATAACCTATGAAATTAATGCAATGAAAAAAAATTAATCTGCATAAAACTACTGTACAAATAAAAGATACTATTTATCTAACAATAAAAACTTGACTGACAACTACTTAGAAATATATTCCTTGAATATTTAAATATACATTGATTTTAAAAAAATGTCAAAATATAAAATATCTCAGACAAAACAATGTTTCACTCAATCGAAAAACGAACAAATTAATAAGGAATAGTATGTTATTACAAACAAGCATGTGTCAAAGAACGCATTTTTTTTTCTAACCGTGAATGCAAACCATCACTTACTATTAATTATTTTGAGTTCATACTTCATACTACCCTTCAAAACTTCTTTCTAAGCTTTTAAACTTCATCTTGACAGCCGTAAAAGAGGGTCTTCAAAAATACTGTCATACTAGCTTTTCAAGAAGTGGTGCAAATTGAATGTGGATATTAAAAATTCCAAAGATCTGCCTGACATCCTAATATCAAGATCATTATTGCATTGTAACAGCATTAAAACTTTTGACTTGTCCACACTTTATACTACCATTCCAACAGAAATCTCGACTGAAAGATATAATTCATAGATGTTTCTTCCGTAAGAACGGCGAACGAAGAATATAAGTAAATTATCATAGGCAGAGAACAAGCGTACTTAGTGAAATACGACTCAGAATCGCGGAAAAATTGCACGGAGGTAGAAGTGATAAAAACGGTAGAGTTTCTGATTGCCGATATATTTGTCCAGTTTGGAGGATTTGTTTTTCATCGAACCATCGGAATTCCAATAGGCACAAACTGTGAACCTCTTTTAACTGATCTGTTTCTCCACTCTTATGAGGCAGAATTCATTGAAGGCCTTCTTCAAAATAAAGAAAAAAAATCTGACCCAGTCCTTAATTTCAGCTTCCATTATATAGATGACATTTTATCACTAAACAACCTTCGCTTTGGTGATTTTCTTCATCTTATTTATCAAAAAGAGCTTGAAATTAAGGATACTATAGATACTTCCACATTGGCCTCGTTCCTTTACCTTCATTTTGAAATTGACAACAGAGGTACTAAGTTGTATGACAAACGGGATGACTTCACTTTTCCAATAGTCAACTTTCAACTTCCCTTTTCTTTCTGGGAACATTCCAAAAGCACCAGCATTTGGAGTTCACATCCCACAACTCATTCGCTACTCAATGGCTTTTTGTCGTTCCAGTGACTTCCTTGATAGAGCCCAGTTGCTTACAAATAGACAACTTAGGTACTTTACCAAATACTTAAAGTCATCACTAGAGAAGTTTAACGGCCGACATCACGATTTTGTGGATCGTTGCGGGATATCTGTTTCCCAAATGACATTAGATCTTTCCCTCTACAACTAAAGTTTTTTTTTCCTCTATTGGATTTGACTTTACTACCGGAGTTGACATGTTCAACACGGCGGGTGTCTTATAAGAAGCAGGAGATGCTTATTCTACCGGTACACCTGATCTTACCTATAGTTTTTATTGGGTCCGTGTTGTTCATCTGTATGTGTGTCTTCATTTTTCTTTTTTGTCCCGTACTAAAGTGGTGTCCTTGTTTCTTAGTGTTGCCGATGTTGCCTTTGTCAATGGTTTGTGTGTTCTTTTGAGTGACGGTTCGGTTCACACTTACTTTCGATTATTGATATTTAGTCCAAATATCTTCAAATTGTCAAAACTGGGTGATATATATAGAAAAAAGAAGAGAAACGGGGAATGTGTCAAAGAGACAACAACCCAAAGGGGAGTAATAAAAACTCAAAGCCACAATTAGATCTTCAATGAATGGTGAGAAAACCCCACACCCAACGGCAGGTCGGAGTCGGCCCCTGAATAAAGAGTAATCAAGTTCAGAGAAATAAACATCATCCTAGACTCCTATAGACATAAACTAACTAGAAAAAAGACAAGACAAACAAAGGCTTAATAAATTTTCTGACTTAGGACAGGCGCAAACCTGCTGCGGCGGGGTTAAACTAGTTTTATTGGGCCCAAACCTTCCCAAAACAGACAATGTGATAAATAAAAACCAATCGTAACAACAGTAAAATTCATTTGGCAACAGGACTGAGTCAATTGTGAAAAATGAAACTGAAAGAACTAAATATACGGACATTAACATGAAATCACAAGAGACTACTAGCAGTTAACTGACATGCCAGCTCCAGACCCATTACCAACTGACAAAGTAAGTTATGTACCCTCAGTATACAGCTTCCACCAAGATCCCTTCCTGTGAGGAGTTTAGCATAATGATTTCATGCATATACCGGAATACCAACCCGTGTCCATGCAATACAGATTTTAGAAATTTAGAATGTGTTTAGTTAAAATGCAAAGACCCTATCAAAAATCAATGTTAATACCAAAGAAGGCCATACGTAATGACTTGACGACAATACCGTAATTATAACCCTTATGAATTAGACGATTTAAAGGTTTTATAAGTTTGTTAGGCGGGTTTAAGTATTTTTTACTCTTATGTAAAACATTACCGTAAAATATGGGATGTGAAATACCAGCCTTGATTAGATGTTTACAGGTTGCATTGTATTTATGAACTAAGTCTTTATATCGATTATAAAATTTAGTAGAGGTTTTAACTAGTTTGTGATAACGAAAACCCTGATGTAATAGTTTTTCAGTTATGAAAAGATTCCGTTCATTAAAATCGAAAACGTTTTTACATACTCGAGCAAATCGAACAAGTTGAGATATGTCAACACCATATGATGGCGCTAATGGAACATCGCCATCCAGAAATGGATAATTAACTATGGGAAAAGAAAAATAATCCGTTTTATCATAAATTTTAGCATCTAATTTACCATTCGTTATATCAAAATTGAAGACGGACAATGATGATCAGAATTGGTAGAATAATTTACAATATGTCTTTTGTTATCATCTGTTTCCGGTTGATATAAATTGCGTCCGGTTTAAATCACACGTTAAATTTAAAATGTTTTTTTACACACTTCATTGACAGACTTTAAGCCTAAAGTATAACAAACTGAAATTTGCTTAAATAATCTTTTGATATAAATAATTTACATTTATTTTTTTTCATATCTGACGGAAAAAGAAAAGTTGGGTTTTTATAAACATGCTAAATAATGTTTTACAAACAAACTGTTGTTATTACCTTTCAATGTTTAAAGTTTGAACTAAAAACTGCGATACATAACATTAAACTCTTTTCAGATCTTGAATTAAATTCCGGATACATGTATATTTCCAGTATTGAAACGTATGATAAAATATCATTACTTGCCATATTTCATATCAGACCCATTATCAGCCGATCTTTTCCTTCGAGACTATCGGCTTTCATGCTGATATTCTGACCTAGGACTGATAATGGGTCTGTATATTGACCGAGTTATGTTTAGCATGAAAACAATTACACAAAGCTTCTAGTCATTATCACAGTATGGTTTTTGTATTGTTCTAGTACGATTTTATTTCTGTAACTCCGAAATGCCTAAGAAGAGGCTGCCATGGTGCTGATGTTTATATGGGGAATCAATAATTGCTCAATTATGTCTTCATGCTCTTGTTTTGCAAACGAATAAGCTTTTTTTTGCAAAGAGAAAAAAAATGTAAATTATTCTACCAACACACAAGGAATCATTTTCAAGGACAGTTCCAATGTTGCATTAGGATTTAGGTCTTTTCTCATTACTTTCATCAAATTACATTGAATTACAATTACTTTCCCAAATCTATGATAAAATTTAATTAATGATTACAGCATTTTCAGCATGATTAAATTAAATTAATGATTTCATTGAAGAGTAATCATGATTACATTTGATTACATTGAATTCTTAAATAACTATTACTGACTATGGTTAAGAACTTGCAAGGTATTTTCGATGGAACTTCAATTTTAGGATCTAGTTTTTCGCCAAGTTGTTTGAATTTTGGGCTTTCAACGGTAAACAAATAAAGAAGTTTTCAAGTAATTAATTCCAAAGTTGTGTCATTAAATCTATTTGGCAAATATCCCTTTTTGATATACATGTATTTTGATTTGGCTTAAACATCTTAATATATGTCACTAAAGAGTAAAGGCCTAATTTCATAGTTGTGGTAAAATATACCTTAATTGTTTTCTACCAGTCACTTTAAAGGTGACATTAACACTGATTAAATAAACGATTTTAATTTTGATGATTCCCAAATAAATAACACTTAATTTTGGCCATAATTAAATAAGATTGGCATTCATTAGATAGTCTGTCACAACATTTTGTAAATTTAGGGTTTTGTACCCAAACAGTTTTAATAGATAAGATATCATAATATAAAATAAAGTAGCTTTATTTGCACAAATTGTTCCTTTATATTTCAACTTAACTGTATAAAATTTTATGAGATCTTATATTTTGAAATGAAAAGAGCCATGGTTAGAGATTTTAGAAATATCTCCATTGTAATCAGAATGTAATCATAAAGTAATCAGGATTACAGGCTATTTTTGAAAGTAATTGATTAAATCAAACTACATGTAATCAGATTTTTAGCAGATTAATGATTACACTGATTACTAGGGATGTCAACGAGTACTCGAATACTCGAGTATCGCTCGGAAGGTACGAGTATCGAGTACCTAATTGGTACTCGAATACTCGGCATTAAAACTGCCATTCCCTTTGTTAATACGACTGCCTCCGTATTTCAGAGCATTGCGNATCATAAAGTAATCAGGATTACAGGCTATTTTTGAAAGTAATTGATTAAATCAAACTACATGTAATCAGATTTTTAGCAGATTAATGATTACACTGATTACTTTTAAAATGTAATTGATTACAGCTGATTAATGATTACAATAACAAATACCCCATCTCTGTTTGCGAACGCTGCAGAATGCACTGCAATTTCTCTTAAAAAAATGTTAAGAAAAAATATATTTTAGCAAAAAGTAA
>MJUU01056703.1:6954-21391 GCA_002080025.1 Modiolus philippinarum | reverse complement strand
TTTTTGTGGCGATTTTTCAATCGGAGATTTCAAGTCGCCAAAGAGAATCTATTCGCAGTTAATCGATGCGTATCTGACCACGTACAACGAGTTTTCTTCTGCTTACGACGATCCAGGGCTATCCAGGTTCAAATCGTTCGAGGATCTCTGGGAGGACGTTTTCCAAACGCTAGACAAGGTCCGTCTTTATGTAAACGATAGAGCGCACAAGGTGTCGGTGACGGCAAGGGAATCGGTAACCGATAGTAAGAAAAAGATGTTTAACATGGTCAGTAGATATTCGAGCGACGGAAATAATCTGATGTGCGGAATGTTGTCTTCGTTCCTCACCAGGAACGAAATATATAGAAACATAATGATATTACTGTATTCTTTCAAAGGGAAAGTCCCAATCAGCGTTTCGGATAAGGTTTCGAGTATTTTTTCGTCGTCGAATTATGGGTGTTATGAGAAAAACGTGAATATCGATTCGGCCCAAATGCCCATCGTGTACGTCGTAACGGGAGAATACCAGTCCAGACCGTGCAACATCACCACACCTTCGGACCCGGCCATCAATTCTGAAACTTCTGGAATCCCGGTCAGATTTGCTCAGCTTCCGTCCAATCAAGGTCTAGCCTCTATGTTCTACAAGTTGAAAAGAAAAGTATGCATGCTTACCGGGCAGAAAAAAGACTATTGCATAAAGAGTAACGAGGTCGATTTGCTTTCGGCAATTGACGATTCAGACTCCCTGTTTGCCCCTTCCTCGACGTCGACACAACCCCTCCCGTTTCAGGACCCCGAGTCCACGGATACCCTAATATCGAAAATCTCGATTGCTTTAACAAACATTGAAAAAGAGCAATTACGATCGCAACCGGTAACCTTAAAAGTCATACAGAATCGCAAGAAGCACGTGAGCAATTTCCTACACAAAAACGTCACGACCGTGTGGAAATGTTTTCAAAATATTTCGAATAACGTAATGATGACGTCTTGGGGAGATTTATTGGAGAATTTCATCATGGGGGCAATTATGGACCATTACGGCTATGTCGTTCAGACGTATGCCAATAAGGATAAGGTGACAAAACGATACCCGTTGAACTATTCCCAGGTCGTAGTCATAAACGACGACGGCAATTCTTATTCTTATGCGCAAAAGCAGGTGAATCCCGATTTTATATATTCCATGTCGTACATATCGTGCAGAGCGGAACTGTCATCGTATCAAGGCGCCGGTGACAAGGCCGATAGCTCCACTGCCGATACCGCGGATAAACCAACCGGTAATGCGGCAGGGGATGCGGTCAAGTCGTTTTATTCTTTCGAAATTGTAAACAACGAAATGGACAAGTTAAAGATTTTCAAATTACGGAACCCCGGAATTTATTTTCCGATTAATAGCATATTTGCAGTGCCTGCGATCAGATACAGGTCTAAGAAACACGAAAGCGATGACGGTTCCATGCCTTATTTTATTAGATTGTTCGAAAACCTTTGCAAGTTTGAAAATTACAAGAGCATGATGACTTTCTTGCATAAGGAACGAGACGTGATCAGGCAAAAATTCGAGAGCGAATCGGGCGGTGACCTGGTTATGGACGACGAATACTACGAAAACGTATTGAAAAATCTGTCCTCCGGTACCGGACTGATGGACATCGATTTCTTGGCTAAGAGTTTGATAGCGATAGTTAAAACCGGTCGCAAAAACGACGAAGAATATATCAGGTTTTACGAAAAGGAAGTGAACGGAATGGTGAACGGCGATAGCGACGGCGGCGAGATTGACGAGTCGGGCGAAGATGCCGAGAGGGGGAGAAAAAGAGAACAGAATTACGAACAATTAACTTGTAAAAAAATGAAAATATAGAGAGTTTTAGAATAAAATGGGAGCATGATCCTTGTAATTATATTTTTTTCCTTCAATTAAGCTCGAGCCACATTTCTTTCATCTTCCAATATATAGTCTTTTCTTTTACAGCCAACATGTCCTCCGGCCAAGTTTCCGAAAGTTACTGGGATGCCCTCCCATCAGAGATTCAAGAACTGATATATAAGACCATGGTTCGAGGAATGATGGCAGAGGTCCACCAGGAGCTCCGGGGATTCGATTTCTGGCTAAAAGACTTCTTCCCGGAGCTTCAAATTTCGAAGGGTCCTAACAGGGTGTCCCAGTTTCGACATTACATCTCGTCGTTTTGCTGGAAGGAGGGCATTTCCTCTTATGTGAAGGCCATGAAGGTGTTGGTAAGTAAAATGAATTTTGGTTCAGTCATTTTTTTTTTTTTGCTCGAGACGCCATTTTTTAAAAATATATTATTGTTATTGTTCTTCATCTTAAACAGCAAAAAAAGGTTCACCCCCACCGTCATTATTGTACCGGGGGGAAATGAGCCATGAACCAATCTAACAAAGCTTGTACTAGACGATCAAACAAAGTCGACATTACAAAAATGCTTAAATTTTGAAAATATGATGGCAGTACATTTCTTCAGTGGATACGTAATAACTAGACTATGCACAACCAGTTGTGGATTTTGCAACCAAACAAAAAAAGGGGGGAAATCTTTATATGGAGAGATACATTTAAGTGATTGATTTCAAGTTACATTTGATATATATATATGACTGTGTGTGTGTGTGTTTAAAAAAAACATGGTATACCAAAAACGAAAACTTGTTGTTTTTTATTTTACAGATATACAGACCGTACAGCACCAGGTCCAGTAGGCTCCACCGCGCCTACCATTATAAATATAGAGGCGCGGTGGAAGAAGACGTATAAGCCCAGCAATCTGGTTTCTGCAGACTTTGCATTGACAAAATGTATTTCTTGATTGTAAAGCAAACCAGTTTTCTAAATTTATTGGGAGTATTACTTCTGTATTTTCAAAAGTTCCACTTAGTTAAATCTAGCCATAATTGGTTTGTCTTATCACATGCTCAAAATATATGCTCAAAAGTTGAAATGAACAGAAAAGTAATGTGGCACTAACTACTATTTGGAAACATAAACAAATATAGATAGGTAATCATGATGTATGATACAAGGATTGGTCAAATGAAGGTATTTGGCTAATAAAGGATTTAATTGATGAAACTGGAGAAATAATGAGATTCGTTAATTTCAAGAGAGAAGTGCCGAATTAAATTACCAAGGTATACTTTCAGTGATAAAAAATATTAAAAAACACTTAATCTTTCAGAAAATGATTTGAAAAAAATACCCTGTTACCAAATAATGTGTTAATCACCCTAATTGTGAAAAACAATGGTCTGAAATATTAAATAGAAATTATAACTGGAAGCATATACATACTTTACCATTCAACACAACAAATAGCTCTAACTTGCAATGGTATAGAATTTTAGGAACACATGATTTTTTGTTTAAAATAAATATAATTTCAAGTGATAAATGCGGCTTTTGTTCATTTCAAGTTAAAACAATTGAGCATATATTTTGGGCATGTAATAAGATAAACAAATTATGGTTGGCTGAGTGGATTTTTGAAGAAATACTCCCAATAAATTTAGAAAAGATGTTCTATTAAAAGATTTGCCTTAAGGATGTTCACTCCTCAAGTTCATTATATCAAGGATTTAAAATTATTAGAATATGGATCATACATCATTTTAAGCCAAAAAATATTAATAGGTCCGTGTGGTAGATTTAAACGCCTGAAATATTGGCGGGAAACCAAACTTCTCTAGACTTTTCATTCATTTTGCATGAAAGTAATCAACTTTTGAAATTCGATGAAGGCATATCAAGAATTTCATCAAATTTTGTCAGAAGTCTATTGAAGATGTATACTATCATATTCTGAAAAGAAAATTGGGGATCAGTGTGTAAAATTTTCTAATGCATAATAATGTATGAAACTAGACAGTTTCAAAAAACCTGAGGAGTGACCATCCTTAAATAGTTTTTAAGGACAGCGTTGTCCTATATATGTAGAATTTGCATAGCAAATATCAATAATTTGTTTCTTGATTGTCTAGCAAACCGAATAAAACAGTTTGTTGGCAGATATTTGCTGAAACTATATCAAAAGTATATTGCAAGGGGAATGAGTGTGTGAAAGAGATTAGAATACATGAGTGGGTGGGTCAGTGCATAACTTTATCTGATGGGGACACACCACAATTTGGACAGTGCGATGTGTGTCCCCAATTATTATAATTTGTTTATCTTTCTCTTTGTAAAGTAGTTGAATGTAGTCTTAAGAATGTGAGAAAACTCTTCCTCTCTGCAATATTCAAAATGTAAATATTTTGTAATTAAGACTTATTTAAAAACAATGTGTCCTATTTACGGTGTCATTCGAAAGATTTGCCAAGCAAAGTAAACCATATCCGTGTTTTTTAGATTCAATTTTTCTAAGATACAATCAAATTTGTTTTATGAGCCATCTTTTTTCTTTTGTTATCTTTCTTTTTTTCATTGCAGATACTGTGTTTTCAATTTCTACAAATTACTTGTTGGGTATAAATCTAGAATATGCATCATAAATAGAGAAATTCATACATTATTATTTTAAAGTGCCGTCTAGGTTTTGAAACCAGTTAAATTTTTGGAAAGGGACGTATTTCTATCTGCTTGACCATTCAGAATAAAGGCAGTTTTCTCAAGAATGCTGCATATATACAGATTATTTATTGATTTAGCAAATGAAATGCAAATAAATGTGATTTTCTAAATACATAGTAGAAATTTGTGAATATATATAAAACAAAACTGATGTTCTATTAATAAAACACGATAAAGTGTTCAATAATACTCGAATTCTGTCCGTAATCATACAAGTCACTGCAAAACTGGTCTATCGGGGTTTTAAGAGCGTACAGTGTGCTGCAAGGCTTAAGTCTTGCTTCCCAGCATTTTGTGAATGTACAGAGTGGTGCTTTTTTTAAATAAAATTTTTGATATATAATCCATATGTGTGGAGTATTTTTCTGTCAGAAGTATTTTTCTCGTTCCAGATGAGAGCATTCAAAAAATTTTTTAAACTTTGACTTGGCAAGAATAAATAATAAGTTATTATTATTTTTTTACCTACTGGATATAATTGTTTTCCATACAGGTAGTAGACATGGGGGTTGGGGAGATATAGCACACTCTTCTACTAAAGTACCTACATTATACTCTTTTTTTTTCTTTTCGGAAATGAAGGTCATTCTTTTTACGCTTGAGGTACATATTTTTTTATGATATGGAGGCCCTTTCCGTGAAAAATATAGAATGTTAGGATTATCATTTAAATAAAACCGTGTTTTTCAGCAAATCAACATAAAGACGTTGGTTTTTTTTTGGCAATTTATGAACAATTTAGATAGATAATCAAACATAGTACGGTGGAAGTTGTTTTGAAAAAATTCCCGTGTCTACTACCTTACTTATGTTATTGTATATATATATATTTATTTATAAATAATATCTATTCATTTATATATAAAATAATAACAAGATTGTTCATGTATATATATATATTTTATTTAGTAAACCAAAAAAAAATAATACACTATGAATTTATTGTTTGCATTGTTGTTTTACAGCCAAATAAGCATCAAACATGTCCTCTATAATTTTACTATCAATGCTCGATAATTTTTTACTAGCTTCTACATAGATGTCCTTACTACTACTGATGGGAGTTTCGGGTGGTGGTGGTGGAGGAGACAGCGGACGTTCTGGTTCTTTTCGTTGTAGTAGGATTTCAATTGTTTTGTTCTGTTCGTTTAAAGTGTTAATCAAATTGTCAATTTTATCAAACAAAGCGGTGTCGTTGTTGGTACATTCTCCGGTGGCCTCGACTTTTTTTCTTTTTTCCTCTGGAGGCGATTCTTCGCCGTCGTGAGGATCTTCCTGTTTTCGTTTTCTGCTCTTTTGGTGGAGCTGTTGATGATTGATATATTGTTGTAAAAACTCGTTGAAATTCATCTCGTCCTCTTGCCGATTTAGAGATGCGTTGATATAGGTATTGTCGCTTGGATCAAAACTGTAGAATGTGTTTAATTTTAAATACTGTCGTCTGTTCTCGAAAGATAGATTGGCGTTACAGTATGCCGACAGAATGTCGTTTATATTTGCGTTTACACTACGGACTCGACGTTGTTGGCCTCCCCCCTCCTTTTCATATACCACCGAAGTTCCCAGTCTACCCGTCAAATTAACCATACCTACGTGTTTTATGTGCCAGTTGCTTGGATTGTGAGCCAAACTAAAGCCACTCATACACTTCTTTACGTAATCTAGAAATGAGACATGACCCTTGTTCTGTATGGATTTGTATATGTTGTATTGATTAGTGAGCGTAGTCAAGAGGTATTCGTCATCGATCGTTCCTTCCACGAATACGCCGTCTCGTGTCATGAAAGACTTGGTTACATGACCTATGACATTGTCGTCATTGTGTTCGAAGACTATCTTGACCGATTTCAAATCTTTCAGATGCTTTCGTGCCAAGGCTTTCGAAATATAATACACGCTGTCCTTTGAATTGACGCATTGGTTGGGTATGCAACAGCAATTATCGTCATTACAAAAACGCACCACATAACCTCTGACCTTTAGACAGAAAGACATGTGTCCCCTAATAGATAGAAATGTAATTAAATTTAAACTGGTCCACGTACACCGAATTCGATAAAACTGGTTGTTTCTGTTTCGAATATGGATTCGTGTATAAATCAATTGTCGCCACGGATAGCACGTTTGAAACGTAACAACCCGTATCTAAACAAATAAAATTATTCTTCTTGGTTTCATCGGTATAAATGAACGGATGATAATTATCATACCCGTCGCGGCATAATTCGCTGTAGTGACCGAATAAAACGGTGACATCTCGATTATTGTATGTTGTGCTATACCAAGCGTCTCTTATATTGCACAGTTCTCGAAACAGTTGTCTTTTCATGGGCTTGTTGAAGTTGAATCCGGCATGAACGAAATACAGCTTGTATCGTAAGAAATAAGCCATGCATTCTCCGTAAATCAGTATAAACAGAATGATCATTTCGCGTAGTCGAATGTTATCATCAAATTCCCTCTTGGCTATAAAATCTCTTAAATGCATACCAAATATCTGCTTCATTTTTATTCGATCGACATTCTTTTGTCCGCAGTGAATGCATTTCTCGTTTTTTATACTATCTTTACGGTTACATTCTCTATTCTTGCAGTAACGTTTACTTTTAAAGTTGTTTTCGAGAATTTCATAGAAATTCTTTCTCTTATCTTCATCTCTGGTCATCAAATACGTTTCCATTAAGGTTCGGTTTGAAATTCCGTGCATATCCTTAGTCTTACACAAAAAACTGACTTCGTGATTTCCTAGTACGAAGAAAACGCCTTTGTTTATGTTGAGAATTAAAAATAAATAAATATCTATACAATCCGAATAATCGCTCTTTTTTGATAGTTTTCCCATTATATCTCCCAAAAACAGAAGTAAAGTAGAATTTGTATCCTTTAGTCTACATTCTATTAGAGATTTTGGCTCGTTGCTCAAATCTACTAGATCGTGATATTTCAGAAAGGAAAATAACGCCTCGTGATTGTTATGTAGATCCCCAAATATGAAAACCTTGTCGTATTTTCTAAAAACATCATCGCAAAACATTCCGTAATTAGGTATTAACATCGCGACAGCAATTGATCAAGTAAAAGTAAAATGTATTTTTTTTAATAAATATGTCTTTTTCTGTGGTATTATTTATTTTTATTTTTTTTTATTATATTTTATCAAATTCTTTTCAAGAAAAATGTTAAGATAAGTATTATCATTAATTTTTAATTTACTTTTTGGGGAAAGATATATATATTTAAAACACACGCGCGCACAAGGAAAGAGGTATTATTATTATTTTTTTTTACGGGCAATAAATGGATGAGAAAACTCGAATTCCCCCCGTTATAGATTTACGAAGATTGATAAACCCTTGTTACGTAGGTAGTATAAATAGTAATGGGAGTAACCATGGAGAAGATCAAGGCGACATTAAAAAGATAAACGATTACTTCTCAAATTTATATGATAAGCTCGTTTCCGACGAGCGGGAAAAACGAAACAACACCGAAGATTTGAGCAATTTCATTTCGGATGAAAATAACTTTGCCAAGCTGTTATTTGCCCGCGATAACGTATACGACAATCATTTTTCCATTGATGACAAGAAATACGTTATCGATTGGATCAATACCGTTACAAAACGCGGAAGTGACCGTCGTGGTACGTATCTTATCGCGCACCCCACTTACAACAGCATGGACATGTATAACATGATACAAAATAAGCCCTCGATTGTGAAGAAGGGCAGTGTTTGGTCGGGCTTCAATCTATTGTTTGAAGATCGCAAACAGTCGTTTAAATTAAAAGAACAAATTATGATTTTTGTTTTAATGAATTACATCAATGATGGCATGGGTGATGAAGGTGTACATCATGAAAAAGTAAAACAGTTCTTGACCACGAACGATCATTATTTTTCATTAGCCGATAAGGATAATGGCGAGAAATACATTGATATGATTTTCTCCGATTATTGCAAATACCAATTTACAGAAATAGAAAAACTGTATAACAAATCTAACGACGAGGTCACAAATAAGATGATAAGTGACGGACTAGATTACTACATGAATTATCTGTTGATGTTTGGCGATAGTTTCATGCCCTTCGTGGAAACCAGAGGCGAAATAATTCAAATCAATGGCCACACTTCGTATCAAATCGGCCGAACAATTCCCAATCCCTCGTCCATAGTCGTCATACGAGACGTTAGAAATAACAGATTCTTGGGTGTAGATTATGTTACTAGGCAGTCTTTACAGTTTGTCGACCCGAAACCATCCACCAGGGATCTTTTTGCCCGTGGGACCATGGGGATAAATCTATTGCAAATGGAATACAACTTCATTGATGTGTATAGAAAATATATAGAAGTCATCGTACGACCCCCATATATTATTACGGAAGAACGCCCGCCGGATAAACAAAACGAAAAGAAGAGACAAATATCCGATGTTTCCTTTAATGATGATGATGATGATGATACCAAAGGCGATTGCGACAAAACGTATAAGAAAAGCTCGGACGAGGCAAAGAAAATCAAATTGGAAAATCACCAAAAAATGCAAAGAGTCGAAAGAGAAAAAAAGCAACTATTGGCCTTGAGGGACTTGGCGCAAAAGGAATGGTATAATGGGAAAAAAAGGGTCATGCAACTTAAACAGGAGCGTAGACATATCGAAATGTTTAATTTCAAACAATTTGAACAAGACACGAATGCAAACAGAAAGCACTACGATGCGGAAATTCAAGAACAGACTGACGCCATTAAGGAAGAAATATTTCAAATCAAGTCACTACAAGAAAAACTCAAAATGATAGAGAAGGAAGAGCAAACAACCAACGATTCGATAAAAAGACACAACGCCAACATACATGCGGGGTATGGTAAATTGTTTAACAAATCTCACGACCTGTTGTCGAAATTATCCAACAACATAAATAATCGGATAAGCGATTTCAATGCTGGGTCCAAGAAGATGAAAGAGGGTTTCATAAAGACGCAAGCCATGGTAGAACCCTTTTATAAAACGATCAATACCATCGACTCGGTATATAAACAACTTGCCGAAAACCTTAAAGTTTTTGGCATTCACTTGCGCGTAGGAGACGATGAAGACGAAAACGACTCCAATGGAGGAGGCGAATATAAACGGGATAAGCATAACAATTGGAAGCGGGAGTTCGACAATAAAATCAAGGACGTTATAAGTGGGGTTCTAAGCGAAACGCAGAAAGAAATAAACTCGATAATGTCATCCATGGAAAAGCTGTCGGAAAAGGTTAAGAGGACTCTGCTTAAAACTCAAAACGTTAAATTCGCTAACGGCGAGCAAATAATAATGGAAGGATCGCACGGCGACGACTTCGGAGAAGTCTTTAACAGGGACGTGCGTGAAATCGTTGCGCAGTTTGACGAGTCGGAACCCGTTGCCGAAGACGCACATAGAGACCTGATAGATTCCATGATGGACGACGACGACCCCGCTATTAACAGACCGAAAATGATATCGCAACAAGATCAATTACAGATAATAAAAATGTACGAGGACAGGGCTAAGCAAATGGTTGAGATTAACGCCCACCTACTCAAGGCCATCCAAAACGAAAGGGAACTGCGCATGGAAAACATTAAGGAGTCGATGAAATTCAAGATAAAAAACGAATCGTTGAAAATGAGATACGACGACATGTCTAAGCTGGTCGGCACCATTAGCGAAATGATATCGGGTCAAATTAAAAAAGGCAACAAGTTCATAGAGGACACCAAGAATAAGATAAATTCTCTAAATGCATACGCCGAACTGGCGATAAAGTTAATCGACGACCTGACCAATCAAAAAAAGCACGAAAGTCAAGGCTTGCTGTCCGAGGCCGAAAGGGTAGTCGAGGCGTTGGTAGAGCGGAAATTCATGGCAATACCCGAAGAAAACTTTGAGAAAAGAAAGCATGACCTGGAAAGGATCATCGAGGAAAGCAGAAACAAGCTCGAGGAGAGGATAAAGATGAGAGAAGATAAGATAAAAGACAGGGACGACGTGGTAAAGAGGAAAGACGTCGAGTCCGTTAAAGCGCACGATACAACGACGAGCATAGAGGAGGAACTGAAGACGACGGAGGAAGATATAAAAGCGCAACGGGAAAAAATGGCCGATTTCGATGAGAAACTTAAAGCCGTAACGACCGTTCCCAGTGAAATATTGATGAGTGACGAATCGGTCAAGATAGAAGCCCTCGAGGAACGCGAAAGGGATAAGAAGAAAAAGAGACGCGACGGTATCGGAAACTTATTGTTTCCCAAGAGCTCGCATCCGGTGACCGCTCCAACGGAAACGAGTTGCAAAACGACAATGGAGTACCCGGAAGTCATCTGTGTGCAAGATCTGTATAGATTCGCGGATATAAACGGCCCCATTAGCACGGACAGGTTTAAGACCTTCACCGATTTCCTGAAATGCCATTGGGAAAGTGTGGTCGAAATATTGTTTCCGTCCCAGGAAATAGTTAACATCAACGGTATAAGACAAAAAGTGATAAACAACAAGATATTTTTTGATAATTATACTTATCCGTATTTGAAATTGATTTTAAAAGACGATGACAACATAAGTAAACATTTTGTATCCCTATCTGAATCGAATAACTTGCGTACTATATTCATTGAAATGTTAGATAATCTAGGAATCAAAACGACCATTCGACGTGAAATGCACAGAAACCAATTATTATTACAACAATAAATGAATAAATAAATTCGGTCTCTTTCTTTTTTTTAAAAGAAAAAAAGTAATCATGTCATCCAAAAGACTCAAAAGAGCAGTGAGCGTTACGAAATATATGATAGTCTTAAACGCCGACGAGTCGTTATCATTCAAGACAGACGATTCGGCAGAACCAATACCGATAACCTTCAATGAATCGGACGGATCGAATAACTTTCCCCTTGGAAATCGAGAGATAGACACGCGAGACTACCCTGAGTTGACTATAACGTCCCTCATGAAAATGGTAACAAGATCTTTGAGTTTGGTCTTCGTTAGGGGGAACAGCAACAAATGGTCTTTCTCGTTCCTTCCCCTACACGATTTGTCCGCACATACCCCGCAAGTCCCACAGCCCGAGAGTCCGCCCACGCTCCCTAGCTCGTCGAGGCTCCAGAGTCAGCGGATGGTCTTGAGTCCCTCGAGAAGAGCAAACGGTAAAGTGGCGGACGAGGCCGGTGCCCTAACAACGTTGATGAACGAAAAAATGTCGGACCTACGTGAGGTCATGACGGATCTTAAAAACACCATTGACACTTCGCAGCGACATCTGTGTCGCAGTGTGGAGGATTTTACATCCAAATCGCTAGAAATTAGTCGACAATTTCTCGACTCTACCAGGCTCGGGGAAACGGTGTGCGACGATGGCGAGGAAATGCAGGAGACGGACGGCGAAATGAGTGACACGAACGAATTCGATGCAAAGCAACAGCTCTTGCTCAAAGTGAAAAATAAAATAAAAAACATGAAACAGTTAGACGCAGACGAAGGCAAGAAACTTTATGAGCTGATGGATAAGTTAGATATCAAAGACAACACGGCCGAGAATCTGCAGTTGGAAAGGAAAATGCACATTGAAAATGTTAGATTAGAAATGGAGGCGGCCAAATTCAGAGCTCAGTACGGAGGTAAAAAATACATCTTTACTTCTGATATTTATTGGCAAGGGGTCGCTTTTAAAAAGTCGCAAGATATCTGCCCCATAGACGTTTTGTTACAGTTCGATGCATTGTGGAATACCAAAATCACCAGAAACACAAAGACGCTGAAAAGTCAGGTTTCGGCGTTGACGTCTCTAGCGAGAAAATGCGTAGTAAATTCCGGACAATTCGTAACGTACTTGCAGCAGTTTACAGAAAACAGGATAGGGCAAAAGAGAATGATGCTTTGCAATTATGTCAATATATACGATAAATACGCCTTCAAAACGGGCAGAGTGGCGATCTACGCGGCATACAACGTCTCCCACGACGAGTACATAGACGCGTCTGTCGATATGATGAAAGAAGACGAGGACGTAACGAGATATTACGCCTTTGTCCGCAACGATACCGAATACATCGTAGACATCTACCAATTTATGTTTGAAAGCGACACGTTCCCCGCGAAAATCGTCTATACCAATGACATAATGGGTCACCAGATTAGCGTTTTCAACAATGTGACAAATTTACGCCGTTTGGTTAGAAATCCCAACTTCAATTTTTTGAGCTTGCGGAACGATCGCGAAAATCCAGATTTTAAATTACTGCTTTGCGCACACGAAGGAAGTGCAACGCGGGGTGACATTTTTAGCATTGCGAATATCTATGGGTTCTACAGACCCAAGTTCCACAATTTCATCGTGAACCGGAACGGTCTGGTAAATTATCACGACATTCACCGAGAATTCACCGAAACGCCTGTTGCATTGATTGCAAGAGTAAACGAAACGTTAAGCGGCTTGCAAGATATTCTAACTATCGACTATGACGCATTACGAAACATATACTTTATTTTGACAGCCATTTATTTCATAGTGAGTGAAGGCAATCGTGACCAAATGGAACAAATCAAGCCCACAAAGCAAGTGATATTTCGCGACGGGGATGTAAATGCCATGGTGGAATCGTTTTTGAATTTTTTGAAACAGAATTTCGATGTAGACACGAACAGAGAAGAGTTTTCAGAAAACGTACGTTTGGTTTTCCCAATTGAACACATGACGACGGCATGAATCTTAAACGACCCGTCTAATGAACTTTATAACGTTATCCAAGGTTATGTCAATGCTGCGAGTTGTCGAGAAACGCTTAACTCTACCGTTGCGCTCCGATTTTTTGGTGCAAAATCCATCGTGTTTGTCGTAATACCTCTTATAAATATCGTCTACAAACTCGAGTGAAGGTTGGGTGTAATCGGTGATGCGTTTAGTGAACCTGTTAATGGTTTCGTTCAAATTTGTATGCAGTAAACACGTACACTTGTATTTATATGGCTTTGAAAAACACGACAAGCCCATTAAATCGTATTGAATTTTAGATATTTCGTTCCTATCGTACAGTTGTTTGCAGAATACTTGATAGCGAGACATATAGCCTCTTTCTTCTATGATCACTAACCTTCGATCATCCTTATCGTCGATGAAATGCCGATGCACGGCCGTATATATCTGACTATTGCGTATTTCGTGGATTGCCGATTGAAAAACGTACCTATCCGGAAAGCTCAATAGATTAACGGGAGGACGTGCGGCAAAATCCGCACCAATTTCACCCATCTGTTTATATTGATCTATGATATTTTGCGAAGATTCTGATACATTTAGCAACTCGTTCGACGATGAAAAAAAGGCTTTTAGCGGATAGAAATTTCCCCAAATTCCGGTCAGTTCGGGTACGAAAACATAATGCTTTGTAGAATCGAGCTGTTGTAGTTTTTCGGCTAGCAAATGTCCAGTTGTGGTTTTACCAACCGCAACGGCCCCTTCTATACAACAAAACGTTACCCTTTCAAAATAATCTCCAACACTGGCTGCTTCGTTAACTTTTGTTTTATTTCTCTTACTTATTCTAAAGCCTTTCTTTCTCTGATCGAACACAACGTCTCCCTTTTTCATTAAAAAAGAAAGTTTTTTCCCGAGTTTATTCTTATCTAATGGCGTAATGTTCATGTGATACTTTAAAACGTGCACGATTCTTTTCAAGGACGGCGCATGTAATTTGTTTTCTAAGCGCAAACGAATGAGCGCTTCTAAAACATCTTTACGATGCATTTTTTTTCTTTGTTTTTAAGTTGTGTTTTGTTTGGTTTTTATATATATATATATATATATATATATATATATATAAA
>MJUU01056701.1:18668-61260 GCA_002080025.1 Modiolus philippinarum | reverse complement strand
AAAAAAATGGCAGATTGTGAAGCAACTTTAACTGGCAGAAATACGAGAGTTGATGTTGACGGGGAGCAGCAAGCACCTGATAATTTAATAGAATTTCGGGTAGTTGATGAAGTGCAAGGCTCTCCCCCATTCATTCCCCATACAGAGAACGTTGAGGCAATGATTGACAGAAGTTTTGATAAAGTTTGGCGAGATATTGAAAACTTCCATAAACAAATACAAGACGAGATGAGGGCTCAGTTAAACCGGGCCTTAGAGAAAGTTGACCATGATAAAGCATTACTAAAGGCCAATTCTGCTATCGCAAATTCTTGCAATAATTCACCAGGGCTAAAACAGGGGCTGGTGATAGGTCTCTCCCATTATACCCAGAAACAATATATCGTACCCCACGGGTGAATTTAAGTGAACCCTCTCGTTTAAGTGGTAGCTTAAATTATAATGAAGAAATACATACAGATGTAAACCAATCTTCAGTTGATGAAATTGCAGTATCGAGTGGCACGGGAAGTAACTGTAGAATAGAATTAAATTTTCAATACCCCAAATCCAGAAGCTTCCCTGATTCTGCAAATCTGAGTAAATCTATCTCAAATCCCTCAAACAGTAGTAGTAATGGGGAAAGTACTAGAACCCCAACTGTGGTAAAAATGAAACCACAATTTTACGATG
This sequence comes from Modiolus philippinarum, assembly GCA_002080025.1. Lineage (NCBI taxonomy): Eukaryota > Metazoa > Mollusca > Bivalvia > Mytilida > Modiolidae > Modiolus > Modiolus philippinarum. Next base: position 60,588 of record MJUU01056701.1, on the reverse strand, counting down.
GGTTAGAGGACCTAGAGGATTATCTATCCCAATTTGAAATTTTAGCGGAGTTGAACGCATGGGATTATCACAATAAATCTTTATACTTAGCCAGTAGCTTAAAGGGGGGCGCATGGTCCTTGTTATCAGAGCTTTCTCATAATGGAAGACGAGATTTCGACACTCTAGTCGGTATTTTGAAATTGAAGTTTGGGTCTGTAAATCGATCTGAAATATATAAAGCCAACCTCCAGACGAGAACAAAACAAAGAGATGAATCAATTTCGGAGTTGGCACAAAACATCAAGAAGTTAACCCGACAGGCGTATCCAAACGCCCCATGTAGTGTTGTATCTACTTTGGCCAGGGACCATTTCATAGACCACCTGCCCGAGTCTGATATGAGGCTACGGCTTCGTGAAGCTCAAGCCCAGAACATTGAGCAAGCTGAAATCCTGGCACTAAGACTAGAAGCCTATCGAGTGGCCGACCGCCAAAAATAGAGTAGAACAAAGAGTCACTATATCCACCAGATCGACGTCGGCGACTCAAAACAATCAAAAGATACTGATGTTATGAAAACTATAATGGATGGCTTTCGCCAAGAGTTCAAAACTCTTTCAAATGACATAAAACAGGTCGTTAGGGCACAAAACCAACAACCTGCTAGAGATAATAGAAGAAGAAGTAACCAAAATAATAATGGTAGACAAGGTTACAACTTTGATAACCGGAGATCAGATTATAACCATCAAAACCAAGGTCGTTATTACGGTTATAATGGTCAGAAGAACATTAAAAAGGGGACAGACCTCAGGGAAACCCCTAGATGTCGCACACCGGGGCCAGTGTACGACTAACCAATCCCGGGCCCCTGTAATACATTTGAACCTTTCAAAATTTGGAGATGAGGGTCTATTTGTGACTACTGAGATACATGGTAACCCTGTCAATATGTTGGTGGACACGGGTGCTAGCGTAACCATATTAAAAAGAGAAATTTTTGAAAAGTTGAAACCCTCATGTCCAAATTTGATAAAACCTGTTGATTTAAACTTAACTACTGCTACCGGTGAAATTGCACCTCTATTTGGGAAAATAAAGGTTGACATTAAGCTTGGAAATTATACTTTCAGTCATGATATTTTGGTAGCAGATATCCAAAAAAAAAACGGAATATTAGGGATCGATTTTCTCTCCACAAATAAAATATTGTTGGGTAAAAGCTGCTTGTCAGTGAAACGGAATAAAATTCCATGCTTTCATTTTAATAAAGATATGAAACCTAGAGTATGTAGAATTGCTGTATTTGAGGATATTGTTGTTCCCCCGGATACGGAGGTTATTATCTCCGGAAAAATAGTTGACCCCGTCATAAATATTGAAAATGGGCTAGTAAGTGCCCATTCAAATTAAATAAAACAGGTCTGTTACTGGCACACGCAATAGTAAAGCTTGAAAATGGAATCATTCCTCTTAGAGTAATGAATGCAAGTGATGAAAAGTGCACAGTCAAGCAATGCACTGTTGCAGCTAAAATGGAATGTGTAGACAATAAAACTATACAAACTGATATAAATGTTGACAATGAAGACGTTACAATACACAATGTATCCACATCAAAAGTGAATGACTTACCTGCTCATTTGGTTGAGTTGTTTGAAATTAGTACCAAAAATTTATTGAAGGATCAAAGTGAAAATTTGAAATCACTTTTAATTAAATACCAAAATGCCTTTCAAAAGATCCCAAAGATATTGGGACCACTAAACTTGTTGAACACACTACCGACACAGGAGATGTTCGACCTATTCGCAGCCCTCCTAGGCGTCCCCATTAGCAAAATTACATATGGCTGAACAAGAAATTGAAGAAATGGTCCGGAGGGACATCATAGAACCTTCCCATGGGCCCTGGAGTTTTCCTGTTGTGTTGATTACCAAGCCAAAGCTACGCTTTGCTATTGATTATAAGCTTTTGAATAAAATAACTTATAAAGACTCGTACCCCTCCCTTGTATAGATGATACTAGTATTCTGGACGCTTTGTCTGGGGCCAGTTTATTTTCTGTTCTTGATCTTAGGAGCGGGTACTGGAATGTAAATATTGCTGAACAGGATAGACCCAAAACAGCCTTCTCAATTCCCGGGAGCGGTCTATGGCAATTCAAGAAAATGAACTGTGGTCTTTTTAATGCCCCAGCCACTTTTGTTAGGCTCATGGAAAGAGTACTAAGGGGTCTATCCTGGAAAATATGCTTGGTCTATTTAGACGACATACATGTAATTGTTGTATCAAGAACATTTGATGAACACCTTGAAAATTTAGAGATAGTCATAAAATGCCTGAAAGAGGCTGATCTAAAGATCAATCCTCAAAAGTGTGACTTTTTAAAGAACAAGTTAAATTTATTGGGCACATTGTGAGTGCAGATGGGGTGGAGAAGGTGTGTTGAATTGGCCGACGCCAAAGACTGATAAGCATGTTCGTGCCTTCCTTGGCCTTAGTGCCTACTACAGGCGTTATGTTATGAATTTTTCAGCCATAGCAAGACCTCTACATAGGCTCACTGAGGCAAATAGAAAATTTGAGTGGACAGATGAATGTCAGGTCTCTTTTGATATCCTGAAACAAGCATTGACAAATGCTCCAATTTTGACCTTCCCAAACCCTGATGATATATTTATACTTGATACAGATGCCAGTAACGAAGGACTGGGAGCGGTAGTGTCCCAAGTCCAACAAGGAGTTGAAAAGGTTATATGCTACCACAGCAAGACCTTTTCTAAAGAGGAAAGGCGATATTGTGTCACACGCAGGTAACTGTTGACTGTGGTAGCATGTAGTGAAACATTTTCATCCATATCTTTATGGTAGACATTTCCTGATCCGTAGTGATCATTGAGCTTTACGCTGGTTGCACAACTTTAAGAATCCAGAGGGCCAATTGGCCCGATGGCTGGAAATACTTGCAGCTTGTGACATTACCATTGAACATAGACCTGGCAGGGTACATTCCAATGCTGATCCACTTTCACGTAGACCCTGTTGTGAAATGGGCTGTAAATATTGTCAAAGGGCTGAAGATAGATATAATAATGACAATGAACAAATTGATTAAAACTCATCTTGCACCTCTGAGAATGTTGATTTTAGTGTTTGTGCAGTGATACGCTGTCAAAGTAAAAAGAGGGCTGACTCGCATACTTTAGAATAGGGGTTAGATAATTTTAACCCAGAAATATCTATATCAGTTGAACAAAGACAGGATCCTATTATAAAGAAATTGATTGATTGGTTTCTCATTGGTAATAGGACAAAGTGGGAAGATGTTTCTAGGGAATGTACTGAATTGAAACATCACTGGTCCAAATGCGATTCCCTTGAAATTAAAGATGAAATTTTGTTCCTCAAATGGGAAAATGATATTGGGGATAAGATCACTTGGAAAGTAGTTTTATCTGAAAAGTTGAGAGCTTTAGCTCTTAAATCACTTCACAATGCACCTACCAGTGGCAATCTTGGCATTAAAAATACTTTGGCCAAAGTTCGTGATAGATATTTCTGGTATGGGTTGTGGCGTGATGTTGAAAATTGGTTACGAAATTGTAATGTGGATCTAATAAAGGCCCTGGGAAAAAGCCCAGAGCTCCTTTAAAACTTTACTCTGTTGGTGTTCCCATGGAACGTATTGCTATCGATGTAACAGGCCCATTACCCAAATCTAATAAGGGAAACAAGTACATAGTAGTTATAGCCGATTATTTTACCAAGTGGACTCAGGCATTTGCCATTAAAGATCAAGAGGCTCAAACAATAGTCAAAATATTAGTTGACCATGTAATTGCACTTTTTGGTGTACCTAGACAAATTCATAGTGATAAGGGCTCCAATTTTGAGTCCAAACTATTTACTGAAGTATATAAATTACTCGGGACAGACAAAACCCGAACAACCACCAATAGGCCCCAATCTGATGGTATGGTGGAGCGAATGATGAAAACAATAAAAGAGATGATAAAGTATTTTATAGATACAAAGCATAAAAATTGGGATGAGTGGCTGCCTCTGTTGATGATGGCATATCGCTCCTCCATTCATGAATCGACTGGCGTCAGTCACAGCAGAATGATGTTGGGTCGTGAAATAACCCTTCCTGTAGATTTAGTTCTTGGGGTCCCTGAAAAAGAACAAAGCCTTATGAGTACACAATATGCATATGATCTGGAACAATGTCTGAAATACATTCATGAATTTGCCAGAGATAAATTAAAATTGACTAGCCAAACAATGAAGAAATATTATTATAACAAAATTGTTCATAAAGAGTATGAAATTGGCTCACATATTTTGCTTCATAATCCTATTTCGAAACAAGGATTGAGTAGAAAACTGCAACCTGAATGGACAGGCCCATATGTTGTAACTCATAAATTAAATGACTGTATCTATCGCATTCAGGCAAACCCTAAAGCCAAACCAAAGGTAGTTCACCACGACAAAATGAAAGCTTACACTGTAGAAACACTGCAGTAGTTGAAAATAAATATATTATCTTTTATGATACACACATGTATATATTATTGTTGTCCTATTCATTGGTATGCATATATTACATAAATATACTAATTGTTGAATGTTGATTTGATAAACTTACTGGTGTCATTCCTGATCACTGATTTTGGTGTATTCAAATCAAAGTTATAGAGGCATCCACTGTAGAGAACACTCTCGTGGATTGCATAACTTAGAGAGTAGGATGGCATACAGTCAATTTCTGAAAAATATGTTATGGTATTAACGAATAAAATAGTTGAAATATTAAAGTTCGAAATAAACTCTAAATATTTTGAACTTTTATCGTTGTAGATCACAAATTACTACTGCTCAATGTGTGGAGATGACTTTGCTAGTCCCAGGAAGTCAGTGATAGTAAGACATGTGTTGGAGCAGCACTCCGGTTGTGAAATACCAGGGCTGTTAAAAACTTAATGGGAGGATGAACCAAGAACATATCGGATGTAGATATGCAAATGGGGACCATGCCACGTTAGTGGAGAGGCTCACAGGAAACCATGGTTCTGAAGTGGAGGTGGCATATGAGGATTTTATGAAGTCAGTGAACTTTAAAATCCTGGAGAAGTTGGCTCCCCTTCCCGCACCAAAGAGGGCTAGGAGTGTGTCTACTAGTTCTAAGAAGAGTTGGAAGAAGGCCAGGAGGAGCCACAGCGTTGTGTCTGCTGCACCGGCGCCAGCAGTGGTCACATCACCTGTGGCTAAGGTAGCACCACCACCACCACCTCCTACCTTCTCAGAGGCTATGTGTAGAAAGGCCCCAGTTGTATGTAGTACAGTCACTAAGGGGGATGTTTCTACCGTGGGTACTTTAGCTACATCTACAGATGGGAAAGAGGAAGGAGAAATGGAGAGTTGGATAAGTAAGGAGGATCAAATCAGCATTATCGTAGATCAGAATGAGACTATTGATAGTCACACCATAATTTCTGAGATGTCACCACCTGCCACACCACAACCTGTGTCCGCTTTTGAGCATCTAAACCCGCCTCAGGCGACATCAAGATGAAGACAGGAATAAAAGCCCTGTCCTTGATAAACTGGAGTTTTCTATGTATCGTGTGCGTTTTTGTCACATGTACATTCACTCCATATCCTTTCATTTTTCCTATCTAGTGAGTTCCGGACCAGTGTGTTCCACTGCTGTCCAGGTAGTTCCCACCAGGTCAGAGGAACAGTTGAGGACGGATGTGAAGCTGGCTTCCTGGTCTGATTGTCAGCGCGGGAGAGTTGTGCTGGATGTTGGTGGCACTCGGTTCACCACATCTACTGCTACACCTACAGCTGATCCAGGGTCTCTTCTCCGCTAAATGGTTAAACCTGGTTCCATCATGAGACCCTGGAGAGTGGATGAGCACAACTTCCCCGTGTATTTCTTGGACAGGCATCCAGCTCACTTCCGTCATCTGCTGAACTTATTGCAACTAGGGAACAGCTGGAGTGCTCATTCTCTGTCGAGAGAATTCAGGTACCTGTACGATATCTGTGCTGAAGCTTAACATTTTGGGATTAGTGGGCTCCAGGAGAAGATTGAACGTAGGATCGCCATCATGAGTGAGGCTACATTCGAGCCTAGTGCACATATTTCCGCAGTACTTACGTAATCTTACTGTATGAACTTCTCTTCTAACTTTTGGACACTCTGTTTTCCAACCGATTTTCGAATTCCACAACTTCTGTTACATTCACCGTCAGAACCTACAACATTGTGAACATGTGAACATTGAATGAACTGTGTGCATCTTCCTTATGGACATTGATATATAGTATGGACAGTGACATTTCTTTTTATTATGATTGTACATTTAAAAAAAAGTCTAATATTGAATGACGTTACATGTTATATATATAATTTTTTTTACTTACTTTCACAGAATTTTCTGTTAGTAGCTCATGGTTTCTCATATTTTTTTAATTCATAAATCATATAAGTACAAATTTTACAATAAATTTTCATACGATAAAAATTCCATGTTTACGATAAATAATTTTTTACTTTAATGAAAGTAAGATAACATTTTATCATACAAAAGTCAAGATATTTTTACATGTCTAATTTAAAGACTAATTTGAATTAAATCTTACCTAGCTTTCCAAATTGGGGACAAATTCCTGTAAGGAGGGAGGCAGTGTTATGATTGCTGTCCCCATGTTGTATCAGCTCAGATAAAGTTGTTGTTAACATATTTCCGCCTTGTTATATTGTTGTTAATGTAAATAGTATGTTTATTTATTTGATAAAGTCACAGTGACGCTACTTTCACATTTGAGCGGAAGTCATAATATGCAAATTTGTTGTTGTTTATTTTTTAAATTACAACTGGTTAAAGTCCCATTTTAACGTATTATCAGCTGGAAATTGGCATCTGAATAGTTCTCAGATAAGCCAAATATGCATTTGCACTTTACACAACAACTTTGGCATCAGTAATAGTTCACTTTTCATTACGTCGTATTAAGCCGGTTTTCAAAACATTGTACCGTTGTGCCGGTTTCATCACGTGTATTCACATTATTTTACAAGTTCAAGGGTTAATCATGATATGCACTTATAGGGCAGATATTGTATAATGTATGTGACTTACCTATTTTATTGTTTTATTATTATAAACATGTCTATTTGTTATAATTCAAGGGCAATACACAACGTTTATTTACTTTCACTTCCATCAAGTACATGCACCGGAAGTATGACTTTGAACGTTTCTGATTGGCCAGTATGATCTCCCATCGTAAGCGTTTGATGACGTCATACACCGCCACTCTGTTTAGCTCTGTCCCAGAGAAAACACGGTTTTTATTACTGTCTCACTTATTTTGTGAACTAAAGCTTAAAAAATATGTCTCAAGCACAGTTAAATTTACAAGACGTGATGGTAATTTATTTATTCTAGTGTTTTAACGTCAAGTTACCGCGAATTTACATATTTTTATAGTTTGATCGCTGGTGCTTAGGACTACGTAAAGTTGAACCAGCGCCATAAACTCAGGTGCTGTCGGTTGTTGAATATCAAAGACTCTCGCGGTTCAGATATTTTATTAAGTTAATCGGCAATCGGTTTTATTTTATAAGATAAAAATATTGTAGAAAATTATATATTCATCCTACACTACTCCTAGCGTTATTTTATAGTTGTGCCGTCGCACCTTCATGTAGACTAACATGACACGTTTGCACCATGATGATTCCTTTTTATTTATTTGTACATATTATAAGGATTTTGAAATATAGTTGACATAACCTTTACAAATATAAAAATATATATATAACGACTATCTGGTTGTCTCTAAAATATGAGATCTTGACTTTTGCACCAAGATTCAGGTGCAAAGGCATTTTCGGTGCAAACGCAGTTCAGGTTCAGGTGCAACGTTTGTCCGGTGTAAGAGTGGTTCAGGTTCATGTACTGTCGCGGTTTAGGTTCGGGTGCAGACAGTTTAGGTTTAGGCGCAATGGTTATATAGGTTTATACATTATAATCGTTTAAGTTGTAAAATTTCATTTGATTTATCCGTATTTATTAGCTTCCGTATTTCAGACACTTCTTTAATATCATACATGTATGCATTGAGTGTACTTGGCCTGGAAATTTGTACTTTTACATAAATGTGTAATATGTTGTTGATCTAATGAGATATATAATTAAGTAATCTCTATATAGTTGTTGTTATACAGATTGAATTATGATAAAAATAATAATAAACTGAATTCTGAATATATCATACACTACTGTCCATGTGCGAATCGAGAAATTCGTAATTCATGTAACCTTGCGATGTTTTATTCATGTTCCTAGAGGTATTGTGGGTAAAATATAGACGAAAAAGAATTATTTTTATGGAATGAGGGTAATTTTGTTGAGTGTCTTCAGTTTTGACCATTAATAAGTTGCCTAAAACATTCGTCGAGAAATTATCTAACCTCTGTATATAAAAAAATTGATGCTCAACATCGAACAAAGAAGCTTTTTAATATTAAGGAATAAGTGTTATTTGAGATTTTCCATTGTTGAAAACTGATAAAAATTATAAGAAATAGTCGATTTTTAGTGTGAATTACCATATGCATATGCTTTGTTGACGCTACAATGCTCTACTTCCGTGTAATGAATATAGTTTGCACAGATGATGCGACTTTAATTTATATCAATGCTACTTTCAATTCATGTTCATTTTCACAACTGCTACTAAAAACTGGTGTAATCCAATAAACAACAGTTTTACCAGTTCATGTTAGAAATGGCTATTTGACAAAATAATATATGTCATTCTTTATTCTTTTTTAGGCATTTTCTAAAATTAATCAACAATATCATATCTTTCTTGTTTATTTGTAAGGCTCAATGCTTTCTCCAGCTTTTGGAGTACAAATAATGCTTTGATAAAATACTCTAGCGCTTGTTTTTATTACAAGCATTGACACGTCAGGCTGTGTATCAGTTCAAAAGTTTATCAACTGAATATACTTCAATCAGAAATGTTTATAGCCATATGAATTCTCTGTATGCAATTTCCGTTTCACAACCGGACACCCGACCCTACATCTTGTCGATGTTAAGCCGTGTTTTACGCTGAATTGGTTTTGTACGTGTATGTTCGTTCGTCTGTCTGTCCGTAGGTCAAGCATGTCGTTCCTACATTTTCATAGATGATGCGACTTTATTTATGTCAAAATGGGTCTCTATGTAATACCATGCAATGTTCTTACAAAACTAATTGAAATAATTCTATAAAAATTGATGAGAATCTGCAAAAAAATATGTTTCCAAAATAATATAATTCGAGAAATCCAAAAGTTCTACTGAATGCATCGATGAATGAGTGATGCAAAAAATCTTCAAAGTGGTATATCTAGGTACTAAATAAATAATGTGTTCATCTCCTCTTTTCAGATGTCTTTCATGTGTCCTTCAAATTATCATATCACCTCAAATTACATGTAAAAATTAGTAGCTCTGTCCTTTTCTTCTGAATAAAACACCATTTTTGTTTATTAATCAAATGAAAAACACAAAATAGTGCATTAATTAGATATTCAAAATGTCAGAATTAAAATGTTATACATTTCTCATTTCTCCTAAAATAATCATTTTTTTAGTTTTAGTTACAATAATAATCCGGATTCCTCCTTAACAGTTTATCAAGTATGATTCCTACAAGAAATTTAGTAGGATCCAGAATCATCCTAGTACAAATCAGGATATCTCAATTTCTACTTTAATCAGGTATAAATCAGAATTCTAATTTGTCACAGTAGAAATTAGAATTCCAATTTGTACTTGGAGGATTCTGGATCCTACTGCATTCCAATTTGTACTCTAACATATCCATATATGCATGTTTTCAGATTAATTGTGCTGTTATGGTAAGATGAGATAGAGGACCGGCATAACTAATAGACTTGCTTCCAAAATGTATTGTGAAAGGGATGTTTGTCAGAATTTTCTTATTTTTTACTCAAGAGTATAATAACTTCAAACGTGATATGCAACCGCTACATCATAAGATGTATACAACTTCCTATTGTCAGTCACTGACAAAAAGTGGAATTGATTACATTACAGCGTTGCATTAATGTTTGCCGAGTGGGAGTATTATTTTTTGCCCACCAGCGAATGAAACATCTTGTTATATAAGCATTGGTGGTGTTAACAAAGGTTGGTAGTGAATTGCCTGAAGAGTCTCCATGTTTGTAACGACCAACAAAAATTACCTCTTCAGCATTTTTCTTTATCTACCAGATAAAAGGACAAAATGCATTTATATACCACATCTTTTTTAAAATCTGTTGATAATTCTGTTTTCGAACATTCGAAAGATCCACTAATATTAATGTAGAAACAGCTCTTAAAACACATATAAGAGAAATAACTTTAAAGTTACACTAGAAGACAAACCAAAATCTTGCAAAGCAACAAACATTCCAAATACCATTGACTACAATTAATGTCAATAAACCGATCTAAGCACAGAACTTGAATAAGGTAACTTATCCAAAACATAAGTGAAAGATATCATTTTTATTGACAGCAATGAACACTAGCAATTACTCAAATTTTAATCGCATTCTTGTAAAATTGACAGCGATTTGAGTAGCTCTGAATAACGAATTAAGCATATTAGCGTTTTGTATTCCGTCAACAAATTACCAAACCAGATTCAGGAAGTCATTTTTATGAACAGGATATCGTTATAACTAATTTTTGAAGTGGAATATCTGGCCTGTACCTTCCTTTTTACCGGTTAAAGATCACGGACGGGTTATAATTGAAGTCGGTAAGGTTAGGGATGCGGTTGGCACATAAGGTAGACCAATTTTTCGATATATTAACACGATTTTGTTTAGTAAAAATAAGAAAAACAAATATTTTCGTGAAAATTTGTAAGGATATACATGAACAAAAAGTAGCAGGTTACATGAATTACGTATTTCTCGATTCGCACTTGGACAATAGTGTCATAGGCCATTCCAAACTTGAAGGAGATTAGGGTTAGAATCCTAAGGCCATTCATTTCACAATATTAGATGTGCCGTCGTCCCACGTGAGGTGCGCTTAATTAAAATTGGACCAAAAATCAACCCTCCGTGGCGGCGACGCGACAATACAGACGATATACAGGTTAATATGAATGGGTAGTAATTTTTGACAACATATATCTAAGTGGGTCGTAAATTATCCCCAAATGGCCAAAATCTCTACTGGTTGCGGTAATTAATCAAGTATTTGTCATTATTTTCCTACTGTAAAATTAATGGTTTTCTGACTTCAATTATTACACATTTAATCTATACAGTTCTGTTGCTTAGTTTTGAAATTTACTATATGAATGGGTCAATATTTCGTAGTGTGAACTATATGAAAAGGGGATATTTTCAAAATGCCAACGGTAGGCCTGTACCTAATATCAACTGAAATGACCCCCCCCCCCCCGTGGCATTTTAAAACAATCCAAGCGTGTGGTTTGTTAATTCAACAATATTAACCTTTTCTTGTTGAAGTTATAGCTTCGGAACATATGCAAACTTCCATTTCAAACATAACTATAATAGTAGAGATGTCCAAAGTGGGGAGAGATTTCGTGCATTATACATGTACATGTACCACGTTATCGCATTTGTGATTATTATACTTATCATCCTTCTCCATGGTTATATTAGCCTGCAGAGCATTTTCGCAAAAGCCGTATCCGGATATATCAAGGGATTCTCCCAAAGTTTCAAAGGCAATAACTTTTTTTCAAGGTTTCAAACGAAATCAAATTTGTAAAAATAAACATCCATTTCATTTGCTCTTTCCGATTAGGTATTCAGAACAGAATCATGATTACACAAATAGATAAACTAGATGTCAGAAAAACTAGCTCATCGATATATCCTGCAGAGCTTTGACGTTTTCCCATTATGACGTCATAAAAGCTCCAAGGAACGATAGAATGTCGTAACGACCAAAGGTTGCTGCAAAATTCAAAATCGACATTTTTTACAGTATTTCGGTCAAAATTTTCACCCAGTTACAAAACCTTTGCCAATCAAATGATAAACTAGAGAGTAAATGCCTCCCGTGGTCTGCTGCCATCATCCAATGTTTTTCCTGATGTGTTACTCAAAATTTAGATAAAATATAGTTACTCTGTTTGTGTCTGTAAGACACATGTGATGCCNCCCCCCCCCCCCCCCCCCCCCCCCGGTGGGATATAAAACATTAAATCTAATTTCTTAGCCCTTGATAAACAAATTCCAAGTACTTAAAATTCAAATATCTGACACAGTTTACTGATATAACCAATCAAGAGTTAGCCAGAATCAACCCTCCAAATGCACATATTTCAATAACATGGCCAAGTCCACCTACACCCAACAAAAAACACAAATTTAGGCCAAAATAAAAATTGTGACAATACACACATATAAAGTCCATGGCTAATCACTGTTTAAGGTAAAATAAATGTAGTTGTAATATTTGTGGGAGGATTTAATAGGAATGACACGTGCAGAACACACATTTTGATAAAATGGCAAATTCTAAGTTACCCCCGCCCTCCCCAAATCAAAAAATTTTAATAAAATCTAAATGTGACGATATGTTATCTCCAAACCATGTTGAATCACTGTGCAAAGAAAAATACATGTAGCTTAATATTGTGGGAGGTGTTGTCCGGAACAGTTCAGGAATACACATTTCAATAAAATGACCAAGTTCAACTACCCCTCAAAATCACAATTCTTGGCCAAAATCTTAACCATGACAATAGCCCTGTTTTATAAGTGTTGTTATCTGCCCCTAATGATTATATTTCCGCATGCGCAGTCATTGGAAATTTCGTTGGAGTGTACTTCCGGAGAGCATTTCTCCCATAGTGATGATTGAAAAGAGTTGTATAAATCGTGGTTACCAGAGCTATAACATAATCAAAGACAATAAAAACCCCCTCTCCGTCGTTTAAACATGGAAAAATATGCTATGCTGTACCAAGACTCAAAAATGTTGATAGGCCAAAAATTAAAAAAAGATTAAAAAAAAATAACAAAGCTGAATTGTTTTTGTTCAAAGTGTATCTAAGCAGGGAATTACACCAGAGACATGTAATTATATGTCTCTGATGACACAAAACTTTCATTTTTTTCTTTATTTTTCTCTTCTTTAACACTAATTTTGTTTTATCTATTAAAAAAATATTTGCCAATATATTTAATTTCATTTTAAACAACACTTGGGCATTATGTGATAAGCATTTCTTTTTGAATATTTAATATTTTACATATTTAAAAGTTATTTTATAAAAATTTTCAGTAATTATATTAAATGTTGCCAGATATGAAAAAGTCGATGTGAAACTTCCTGTGAACATATAAGATTTCACATTTTATTAATTTTCAGGTAATTGTGCATATCATAAAGCAATTCACACGAAGGTCATATAATTAACATAGTCATGATAATACAACATGGATATCTCTCAACAAACAAAAATCTTCATTATATTTATGTTGGCTGATACACGATAACAGTCAAAGTTTTGAATCTTTGTTTTTTTTAATGTATTCTAGGCAGCAGCTCTTTTAACTAGTAATTGTAATTTTTGTGTGTAGAAGTGAAATTCCCTACTATTTATCCCTAATATGCTAAAAACACGGCAATGTGCATTTTGTACATGTAAAATTATGAATTTCACGGTCCTTGATATGTGAGAACCAGTAACTAGTGACTCCTTTGGAATACACAATACCGTTAATGTATTCGTATGAAGTACATTTATTTCAGCCAAGAATTCTTCCACAACTAAAGTCACTGAAAGTTTTTTTTCAGAAGATATTTTAAGGAAATAGAGGAAAATGGTTTTTATTGGGTAAAAAATTTTATGCAGATAGCTAAATGGATACTACCAGTCACTTTGGTAAAGGCAAACTACAGTAAGGTTTTTTTTAATATTATTTGGGGAAAGTGAATAAGTTTGGGGAGACGGAGCCTTGAATTTGACATTGTAAAAATTGACAGCAACTGTCTGATATTTCATTAATTTTTAAAACACTCAGTTTGCCCAGAACTTTTTTCGGTGTTTATTTCGCTTCATATGTTTTGCATTTATTCCCTTTTTAAAATTGTATAAAGTATTGCCAGTCACATGAGCTAAAAGGGTAAAATATTAACTCCACAGAGATATGTCAGATTTGCCGGTTTAACCCTACCACTGGCTTTTGCTAGTGCCGGTACCAAGTCCGGCTATCCCGAGTTCCTCTCTTGTTTTCATTATTGTTTTTCTGGTGCAGTTTGCTTGTAACTTGTGGCATGTGATTGTAGTTCCTGGCCATTGTAGGTGTTTGCTGTTTTCCTGTTTTTGTAATTGACAACTTATCTCCAACACGAAATTGTCTATTTCTACCAGTTTGGCCTTTTTGCAACTAGAAAATCGCATTTTTGACAATTACATCTTTGTCGCATTTTTTAATTTTTATATCGTACAACAATTCAAGCAGTGTTTACATTTTACATTAGCAACTAATGATATACACTCCAGAAGAAATACAAAGTGATAAACGTTATAATCGCTAAAGCAGATAACAACACTTATTAAACTGGCCTATATGCACATCTTCAATCCATGCCTAGTCACTGTCCAAAGTAAAATAATGTAGCTTAAATATTGTGGGAGGAGTTATCCGGAATAACAGTTCCAGAATAAAAATTTCGATAAAATGGCAAAGTTCAACTACCCGACAAAATCACAATTTTTGGCCAAAATCTAAACCATGACAATATGCACATCTTCAATCTATGCCTAATCACTGTGCAAAGTAAAATAAATGTACTAGCTTCAATATTGTGGGAGGAGTTATCCGGAATAACAGCTCATCAGAGATGGGACGGACGGAATTGCGGACGGACGGACGGACGGACGTGGGTAAAACAATATGCCCCCAGATTTGTCGTCGCGGGGGCATAAAATCTACAAAACATGTTTTTAAGCTGAAAATTGCTGAAAAGGTGAGAATGGCATGTATGTCGAATTTCCCGAGCAACTTTAGAAGAATTTGAAAACTCAGTTCAATAATTACAAATCTAAAATGCAAAATAAAGGATGATAAACAAGTTATCGGGCTTTTGACAGATGATGTATTGTAAAATATCACCCCGGTCGCCAGAATATGAAGCTTTGCTTCATATTCTGGCTCACGGGTTGATATTTTACGATACATAACTGACTAGAGCCCGATAAATATATACATACAGGCCCAATGACTTGTATTTGAGATAAATACACAAGTTATCATATATATATAGTTAACTGGAGTTGACTGATCTTTCTAGAAGTTACGGAATTCCAATATGGTACTCAGATCACTAGATCTTTTTCCTAGGCAAAAAAATTAATTCTGATTATTTCCGAAAAACATATCAACTAAAACTTAACGTTTGGAAGACCATAAACTCAAAGATGCTAAAAAAGTGATAGAGAACAAATACCAAATTTGATCTAAATGTAATACCAAAATCAACCAAAGACAGAGCTTTGCATGAGGGAGACACTCTTTAGTTTTCAACAATATATATATCGATTATCGATTGACAAAAAAAAAAAACGTCAACTCATCATACCCTTGTTTTGGATGACATACAAGGACTTCTCAGTTTCTGTTTTGGTTTGTGTATTCTTACCAGTTATTTATTTCATTTCATTTCATAGAGTAGAGTAGACATTTAATATGGAACTTTGGATTTTCTCCCCTCCCGACTGCTCCAGGGAGATCCATCAACTGTGAGGCAAAAGGGATCGGGGTAGGAAATTTACCATCCTATCTTCGGTCTTGTACCCCCTTCTGAAGGAGTATATTTCGGCATCGGTTTTCCAATCTTTAGATCCGAGTTTCACTGACGAGATGTAAATTAATCGAAATGGGCCTATCTTAAAAGTGAAATTCAAGTGTAGTGTTATATATGTGAACGTGGTAACTTGTTCATCTCCCCGATTTGCGAAATTTACGCTAAATATTTAAGTCGGGCCTAAAAATTAAAATATAAAGGTCTATCGTAGGAACCCAACGGAGTTAGAATTAGAGAAATGGATATCGAGATTGCCTTCCCACCGACCGAGGGATTTGGCTGTTCTTCGAATGCACAGATATTGCAGGCAGATTACACTGCCCACGCCATATCTTTCCAAAGGGATGTAAAATAGAGTGAACTACAAATTTATTTTGACACGTAATATGAGGCTCAAAGTATATTGATTAATCGAAATTTGAACAGGTCAGTGGTGGTCCAGTGGTAGCGTATCGGACTACCTTGGCAGAGGGGGTTCGAATCCCACTGGAATCAACAAAAATTTAATATTTAATATTAAAAGACTCGGACTAAGACTCTGGATCTGAATTGATAAAAACAGATGAAAAATACATCACAGGCAGACGATTCAAGCCAAAATGATTGATTTCATTGTAAAATTGTTTTCTTCAATCAAGTACCCAACATTGCAGTTAATTTATCTTCTGCATATGGCCATTTCGACAACAAGTCTCACCAGTTCCGATTATATCAAAACAATTGGAAAACCGAATAAAAACGAGAAATTTCTAAGTCACATTTTCCAAAAATTGAAATAGATAAATTAACTGCAATTTTGTGGGGGAAAAATGCACCGCATTTGTCAGGTAAGTTTTTATCTTATTTTTTTGTTTGTTTGTTTGTTGGTTTTTCTTTTGTTTGAAAAAGTGATTAAATTCTGCTGATGTGTAAAATTGCATCAACAATGTAGCCATTTTGTAGGTTTGTTAAGATGAACCTTAAGCTAAGAATATTAGAGGGCTGAGTTCGATTGATATAACTGACTTCCTCTGTAAACAAAAACAGACAAATATGTGCTTTAATGTGACTACCACTAAACAGTGTTACCAGATAATTTACATGTCAGATCAGGCATGGTTGACACTGGACATAAATTTAAATAACAATGATTTTGAACATACGTTGTACCCGACTATCTATATATAGGCCTGTTTTTTTTAATTCTAAATCATTAACCTGGTTTAAGGTTCATCATAACAAACTCAACAATATGGCTACAATGTTGATGTGATTTTATACATGAGCAATGCAAAGGTAAGAAAAATTACCGTGGTGTTTAGGCTGGCACTACCTAGCTATGCAATAATTAAATTACCTTTTCAAGAAAATAAGTTAAAAAAGGTTGCATTTTTTTTCCACTTCTTGCAACATCCAAAATAAAACTATCTTGCAAGATTTGTTTGAAATGGTCCCATGAGTATTGTTATTATTACCTTTGTCCTTGTTGATTTAAATGCTTAACTTACCTGTATAACGTATGGGTCGTCTCGAACTGTTTACCCGTCTTTGTTTATTTTTGGACCTTTTCAAACGCGAAGAAAAAATACACAGCACAAACAAAACATTATAATGAAATAATTTTAATAAAAATGAATACAAAAATAATATATCTATGCAGTGCCAGCCTCAAAACTTAATACCGTTTTGTCTGTACTCATGTGAAATTTACCCATGTAAATTGGGAGAACGAGTTGTTATGATGAACCTTAACATTGGTTTTTGTTTCAGTGTTTGATTATTTTTACCTCTCAACCATTTGGTTAAATGGTTAATGAGATATTTAACCGTGGTTAAGACCATGTTTCAAGATCGCGGGTATAAATTTTTATCTTAAGCTTTAAACTTGTTTTATTATTAACTTATATTGTTTTAGGTTTAGCTTTAAACGTGCTTCAGGTTCTGTTTGACCCAAACCATGTTTGAGAATGAAAAAAAACAGGCTTTATGTAATTTTGAGCTTGGTACATGTTTGTATCATTAATATCAGGAAAAGGAAAAAAATTGCAGAAGCAAAATGTCAGTGGTGAGAAACCAAACAAACAAACAACAAACTCAAAACAGTACTCAGCCCAAGAAAAATGTAAACAAACAAAAAGAGTGCAGTGAAAAGTTAAAAACTATGCAATGAAATCGAAATGCTCTACAATTTGCACAGCCTCAACAGAACTTTCCGAATCCTAATTTCCAGATGTCTCCTATGGCCAGCTACTACCCTGTGCCCTCACAAAGCCCAAACCGTGTCTTGCGACGTCATATATTACACTCCACAATAAACCAAGGCTCTGACCCAAGTGACAAAATTGATTGCCTTGTTAAAAAAATGTAAAAAAATTATCGTTTGTAGATCAACTTAATGAAAAGCTCGGAAAATTTGAATCTACAATGTCAAATTTGGTGCAGAATGTCGATAAAATTACAAAAAGAATAGATGATGTGGAGAAAGATATGGAATTCATAAATAACAATTTTTAAATGTATAAAACTGAGCGAAATGACCTACGTTAATCAGTTACACAAATTAAATCTGAACACGAAAACATGTGTACAAAAATGTATTGGTATCCCTCAGGGTTGATTTGAATGAACTGTACGATCGTCAAATTGATTTACAGACACGGTCGCTGAGGGAGAACCTAGTGTTCTCAGGTATCCCTTTAGATGAGAACGAAGAGATAGAACAAACTGAGAGTATTATTAAAAAAATCATGCAAGAAGAGATGAAAATGGATCCAGTGGTAGATTTTAATAGGACACATCGGTTTGGTCCGAAGTCTGAAGTTATGAGAGATAACGGAACTACATATCCTACAAGACCAACAGTTTGCCGATTTAAGAACTTCAAGAAGAGGGAACTAGTTAGATGTGCTACGCGCGTTTTGAAAGGAACGAAATTTGGCGTCAATGAGCAATTCCCAAAAGAGATTAATGACCGTCGTAAATTACTTTGGTCGTACTACAAATAAGCAAAGGAACAAAAAAAAGAAAGTGCATTTCAAACGTGATAAACTTATAATTGATGGAAAAGAATTTGTTACCCCGAAAACACTGCATCCGGATTGACAAAAAGATCTGATCCAAATTCATACGAGAATAAATGTGCCCGACCTAAGGAGCCATCCCGTCGAAGCCCTCAGCGGGAAAATTCCAACCATGATTAGGAATACCAAGGAGGACTTCCGAACGACACTGACAGTGATAGTTACCTTATGTTCTCGAGCGTTACTGATTCCCTCGACAATAACTCTTATGTTCTTATTGAAAATAAATTAAATAATAAAGACTTTTTACGATTGTTGTCACTAAATGTGTGTGGTATTAAAACTAAGCTAGCGTATCCAGAATTTAGAGATTTTTTGAATAGTCATGATATTTTATGTTTTAACAAAAACTAAATTAGACGACTTAGATGAAATAATATTTGAGAATTATGTTTTTCATTGCAAAATAGAAAGAAAATTGCTTCTTTTAGATCAGGTGGTATTGCACTTGGGTCAAAATATATAACAAGAGGCTCTCAAGAGCCTTTATTGCTCAACTGGGTCCTGCAGCACTATAATTCCCAAATGATGGTCCATCTTTGGTAGTGTATGTACATAAAAATCAGAAACTTTTTATAAAATTTAATTAAAATTGTTCAAGCAGTTTCAGAGAAGATTTTTGAATGCAGTTTCCAAACTTAAGGGGCCTATGTTAATCAACGTTCCCTGCTTGCAGCTATTTAACATTAAACTTTGAACAGGGTCACATAAGGACTATCATATCAAAATTCTACTGAAATTGTTCAAGCAGTTTCAAAGGAGAAGATCTTTTTTTGCATTTCCCACTGGGTCCAATGTTAAACTAAGTTTTGCTACTGGTGGCCATGTCGGAAGACGGATCAGCACCAAAGTAACAAGCTTGGTCAAAATCTCACAAGTTTCATTTATGCAATGTTTAAATTGAATCCATTCAATGGTTTACCATGATATCTTTGTATGCATTTCCCCTTAGGGTCCAATTCATTGCTGGCAGCCACGTTGGATGATGGATCAGAACTGAAGTAACAACACTTGGTCATCTTCTCGTAAGCAAAGTTTGGATTAAATCTATAATGCAGTTCTCTAGAAGATCTTTTGTTAAATTTAGTTCACAGTTGGTGACACTTGGTCAGCACCTGACAGGCATCATTCATGTCATGTTTGATTAAAATTCATTCAGCAGTTCTCTAGAAGATTTTTGTGTGCATTTCCCATAGGGTCCAATGCTGTCGGTCATGTAAGATGACAGATTGGCACCAAAGTAATAACACTTAGTCAGCACCTCATAAACATCATTCATGCCAAGTTTGATTCAAATCCATTCAGTGGTTCTAAAGTAGAGGTTCTTTGTATGCATTTCCCATAGGGTTCAATGTTAAAATTATGATCCCCGCTGGCGGCCCTGTTGGATGATGGATTGTCACCAAAGTAACAACACTTGGTCAGCACTTCATAAGCATCATTCATGCCCAGTTTGGTTCACATCTATTCAGTGGTTCTCAAAAGGAAGTTCTTTGTATGAATTTTCCCATTAGGTCAAATGGTAAACTAAGTTCCCTGCTGGCGGCCATCTTGGAAGTGTTCGGAAAACTTGAATGTGTTCAATAAAATATAGTCCATAACATGCTGAACATTTTTGCAATTTAAACTTGACCTCTATCTCAAAGCGTTTTTGAAATATAGGACAAAAAGTAAAAAATCACGAAAAATTTGACCAATAAAGGACCACAACTCATATATAGGTTCTTGGATTTTCTTCAAAATATCCATGTGGGTAGATCTTAGCATGCTGAACATTTTTGCAATTTAAACTTAACCTCTATCTGTTATAGTTTTTTTAATAAAAAATAAAAAAAATTGAAATTTTGAAAATTTTACGGAAAAAGGGCAATAACTCTTAGACGGGCCATCAGATTTTCTTCAAAATTTCGGCATGGGTAGATCTCATGCTGATCATTTTTAATCTATGTCAGATTTTTGAAATCTGTAACGGTTTTTGAGTTATTTGCCAAAAACTGTAATTTACCCATATGTTCTATTTTTAGAAACGGCAGCCATTTTGTTCGACATAAGACATACAAAATAACAAATTTGAAATTAGATACCCTAGTAATGATTCAGTTAAAGTTTGGTGCCATTTGACCCAGTGGTTTCAGAGGAGAAGATTTTTGAAAGTGAGCTAACGACGGACGCCAAGTGATGGCAATAGCTCACCCTGGCATAGCCAGGTGAGCTGAAAACGATCGAAACTGATTGTCATTTTGTATTTTGGATTCAAATAAACCGTATAGTTTTTAATTTGACCAATGATGTTATTGTGGGTAATGTTTATATACCACCAGTGAACACAAAATATACATCTGATAGTGCGATATCGGAGATCGAAATTGCTCAATGTTAAGGGAACGGTGTGGAAAATATTGGAAACAAAGGAAGTAGAATACCGAAGGAACAAGGGAAGCGAAGACTACAAAAATCGAAATCCGAAGACATGGCAAAAACGGCAACAGAGAAAAACAAAGACAAAACAAGGACGTGAGACAGCTACAAGCACGGAAATAAAAAGACGACATTAAAAACTAAGGCACTCATAGTGTGAACTCCCATGAAAACCGGGAGTGACATCAGGTGTTCCGGAAGGGTAAGCATGTCCTGCCCCGCTAACGACACCCGTCACACTATCAGTGAGGCATATATTGTTGGAAATTTGAAAGTGGGAATTAGAAGTTTCTGAATCTAAGAACAATATTGATATTGTACAGATTAATAGACGTATACATAATCAACTTATAGATATAAGTCAAGATATTGCAAATGTAGATAAACATATTATTGATGAGATGGTAAATAATATTTCTACACTTTTTTGAATGCCACAAAAATACTTTTGGTGTAGTCAATAGTAATAATAAATATAGAAAACAAAACAGTTCTAATAAAGATTGGTCTTCAAAAGAATGTGAAAAAGCGAGAAAAAGAGTTCAGAAAATCGAAACGACTTCATAAGCATTATGGGTCAAACTTGTTCAAAGACAGATTAAGATTATATGAAATTTTTTACACGAAAACTATGGACAAACATACTAATCGTATAATGAGAACTTACGTTTTGAAATACAAAACTTACGTTCTAAGAATCCAATGATTTCACTAATGATCATATATTTGTCACTAAATGCTATGTTTGAATTATTGAAAGTAAAGAGAAAAAAACTATATTGTGCCTTTATAGACGTTGAAAAAGCATTCGACTCCGTTCAACGAAATTTCCTTCTGCACAAACTTTTACAGATTAATATACATTGTAGATGGAAAATTTTTCCAGATAGTAAAAAAATATGTATGAAGACGTCAAGTCACGAACTGTACATAGTAACGAAAAATCTGATTTTTTTCAACTGTGAAATTGGTGTTAGACAGGTAGAATACTTTTCCCTGCCCTCTTTGCAATTTATTTAAATGATTTACAATTTTTTAGAGGAGATACACCTTCAGGATATACAGTCTTTTAGCTCGGACTTAGATAATGAACTTTCTTTGTACCTGAAGTTGTTTCTTCTCTTGTATTCAGATGATACAGTTCTTGTGTCAGAGAGCAGTGATGACTTACAAAATCTGCTTAATGATTTTGCTAATTACTATAATCGATGGCATCTGATGGCAACTGAAAATAAATAGTAGCAAAACAAAAGTTCTATTTTTTCAAAAGGAAGTACCCCTAAAAACTTTATTTTTTTATACACAACAAAGAATTGGAAATTGTAAAAAAAAATATATCATTGTGTTTTCTTTGCCAGAAGTGGTTCATTTTTAACCACAAGATCATACCCATGTAATCAAGCGACAAAGGCAAAGTATGTTATCTTACAAAAATGTAGAAAAAATAAGTTAACTGTAGAGTAGTTTTACCAATTTTATTATATGGCTCTCAAGTTTGGGCTTTGAAAACTTTGATTTAATTGAGCGTGTTCATTTAAGAAATTGTAAAAAATAGAAAAAAGAAGGGAAACGGGGAATGTGTCAAAGAGACAACAACCTAAAGGGGAGTAATAATAACTCAAAGCCACCATAAGATCTTCAATGAACGGCGAGGAAACCCCATACCCAAGGGCAGGTCGGAGTTGGACCCTGAATAAAGAGTAATCAAGTTCAGCGAAATAAACATCATCCTAGACTCATATACTAACTAGAAAAAAGACAAGACACACAAAGGCTTAATAGATTTCCTGACTAAGGACAGGCGCAAACCTGCTGCAGCGGGGTTAAACTAGTTTTATTGGGCCCAAACCTTTCCCCTATAGCCAATGTGATAAATCAAAAAACAATCGTAACAACAGTAAAATTCAGTTAGCAACAGGACTGAGTCAATTGTGAAAAATGAAACTGAAAGAACTAAATATACGGACATTAACATGAAATCACAAGAGACTACTGGCAGTTAACTGACATGCCAGCTGCAGACCAATTACAGGTTATTTAAAAATGGAAAACAGAAAACACCTACAATGGCTGAAAATTATAATTACATGCCACAATCTGCTATGGAACTACACATGAAGAATACGAATAAGACAAAAGACAAACGTAGACAACGATAGGAACTCGGGACAGCCGGACTTGGTACCGGCAATAGCAAAAGCCAGCGGTAGGGTTAAACTGGTTTATGGGTACCGAAACCTTCTTTTAATGTACCCTCAGTATACAGCTTCCACCAAGAACCCTTCCTGTGAGGAGTTTAGCATAATGATTTCATGCATATACCGGAATACATAACCCGTGTCCATGCAATACAGATTTTAGAAATTTAGAATGTGTTTAGTTAAAATGCAAGATCCTATAAAAATGAATGTTAATACCAAAGAAAGCCATACGTAATGACTTGACGACAATACCATAATTATAATCCTTATGAATTAAACGATTTAAAGGTTTTATAAGTTTGTCAGGCGAGTTTAAGTATTCTTTACTCTTTTGTAAAACATTACTGTAAAATAAGGGATGTGAAATACAAGCTTTGATCAGATGTTAACAGGTTGCATTGTATTTATGAACTAAGTCTTTATATCGATGTTAAAATTTAGTAAAGGTTTTAACTAGTTTATGATAACGAAAACCCTGATGTAATAGTTTTCAGTTACGAAAAGATTCCGTTCATCAAATCGCAAACGTTATTATCGAGCAAGTTGAGATATGTAAACACTATATGATGGCGCTAATGGAACATCGCCATCCAGAAATGGATAATTTACTATGGGAAAAGAAAAATCGTCCCTTTTATCATAAATTTTAGTATCTAATTTACCATTCTTTATATCAAAATTGATGTCTAAGGGCGGACAATGATGATTATTAGAATTGGCTTTATTCAAAGTAATTTCTTTAGGGTAGATGTCCTTATAATACGTATTGAAGTGGTCATTATTTAAAGTTAAAATATCATCCAAATATCGGAAAGTGTTCTTAAATTTTTCAATTAAATGCTGTTTAGATCGGTCTTTGCTGAAATTGATCATAACTTGAGATTCGTAGCAGTACAAAATGAGGTCTGCTATAAGTGGTGTACATATATAAGCTGGTCGTCCATTTGAAACAGACAACCCTTAGTTGTATAGTTTATGCAGAATTGGGAAGTCATTCTGTTATTATATCCCACGCAACGAAGTTGCGAAGGGTATATAGTTTTTGACTGGTCCGTCAGTCAGTCCGTCTTCCCGTGCGTCAGTCCGTCCGTGTGTCATCAAGTTGGTACACCATTTTTCCGGATAACTCCTACAGTTTTTAAGATAAGAAGTTTTTATTTTCAGGTTGATTGTCCACACATCAAAAATGTGCATGCTGCTTGGATTTTGATTATGGATAATTTTTCAGAAAAATACACATTGTTGAACTTTGTCATTTTTGCGCATTATATTCTTTATAGGGTACATAATTTGTCTGGATAACTCCCCGTTCAATTTATAAGGTAGGAAACTTTTATTTTGCAGATTGATTGTATATATATCAAAGATGTGCATACTACTTGGATTTTCATTTTTGCTGATTTTTTATAAAAAAATGTATTTGTTGAACATAGTCATTTTTAGGCGAGATAATGCTTACAACATGTATAGGGTACACCATTTGCCTGGATAAATCCTCCTACAGTTTTGAAGATATTTTACAGAATGATTGTGTATTTGTAAGAGATATGCAAAGTACTGGATTTTTATATTCTTTTTGGATAATGCAGGATTATTCGATATGTGGGGGCTTGGGGTACGTGAGCTTGCTCACTAAGGTTCTTTAATTTTAAATGCCAAAGTTCGTATGGTCAATTTTTGGGGAAGATTACTGAACGACAAATTAAAGATAGTAAGATATCTAGCATTTTATATAAACTTTTATATGTAAATTATATTAACTATGCCTTTGAAACTAAATGGTTATCTTATATCAAAAACATTTTCGATAATTGTGGTATGTCCAACACTTGGTAAAGTAAGTACTGTGATAAATGGACTTCTAATAGTACCGAACAGAAGCTTCATGATCAATCATGCAAGACTGCTTAGCAGAAATTATCTTTATATCTAAAGGACTATGCTACACAATTTTTTAGACAGATGTACATTTTGAACAATATTTTACAAAACTCAATGAAAGTAATATTTATACGCCTTGTATTTAAGATGCGTATGGCACGCCTGAGCCACATAATTTGATAAATAGATATTAGCGCCGATAACACTACAAAAGTCAAATTGTCTGAATTACCAATTTTTGACTGAATTTGTCTGAAAAATTACTCGACATTCTTTAATGTCTGATTTTGTGCTTAATTTTGCTCGACAAATTTTCAATTATATTAATTTTGTCTCAAAATTTCTCGACAGTCTGAATTTGCATGAAAAATTCTTCATTAATTTCCGACATTCTTAACATTCTCCATTATGTCTGAAATTTTTCGACAAATTCTTAATTTTATTAATTTTGTCTTATTCAATATATTAAGTACATTCCTACTTATTATTATCCGAAAATGTTAATGTATGGGTATTTTGTGGTGTTTGTTGGTAAATTACAAACTATTTAAGTTCAATTTCATCATACATTTACCTGCATGTATTTTAATTATTTCAATTATCTTCACAATTACAAAAAAAATTATGTTGTCGACATTTTAATTATCTCTATCCATGGGTAAAATTATTAACAAATAATATACCCTTTTTAATATGAATTTTAATAATTTGGTTAGGTTATATTTTACATTTTTCTGCAATCAATTTTGAGATTGAGACTACAGGAATATATAAATACAAACATTAAAAATACCCCCAAAAAACAAAGATTGTCAGAAGTGAGTGATTTTGTCCCAGGTAAGCCTTTAGACTACATGTACATGTATACAGGAATAACTACAAACATTAAAAACACCTCCAATAAACAAAGATTGTCACAGATGAGTGATATTGTCTCAGGTAAACCTATTCATCAATTACTTTATTGTACAAGTGCAATTTACAAGCAGTTTCACATTATGTATAGTACATATGAATATACAAAACTCATAATTTTGAAGACTCATCAATTATCCTTATTTGGTAATGCTGTTAAATTGTTTCCCAATCCTGGATAAATAGATTTGATGCATGCCATTTATAGGAAGACCCCTCCTGAACACTTTTGATATTTGCGAATAAAAAAAAATCATGAGACAAGCTAATAAGGAGGGAACCTAAGAACTATAGCAGACGTCTTTCAATTTTTGCTGTTCAGATTTATAAATTGATATACAAACTGCTTGCTTATTGTCCCTGTAAGGACAAATAATTCAGATACCTTCCTGAAACTTCTTACTTAATAAGTTCTATATATATATATTTTTTCAATTTAAATTTGGGGTATGGGGATTAAATATACTTGAAACGATGATCAAAATATCATACTCGATGATCAAACTATTCAGAAATGGTATGAGCAGAGATGTTGACTCTTCCTTCAGTTTAGGTTGTAACAGACCTAAAATATAGATATGTGCCAAATGAGTAATTCCTTGGATTTAAACCTGAATGCGCTCCCCTATGATTACCAGCCCAGATGGAGGATCATAATAGTGTGAAATTAATCTGTACATTGTCTACTTAATTCTAGCAAGGTATTTTTTATGTGCTAGCTAAAATGATTTTCTAGGACAGATTAATTACTCGTTTATTTGAGAAGCGGATATAGCATCATTTTACTGCACATCAAATGGCAGACATATCAAATGGTTAGTAATTTGGTGAGTAATTAATTATTTTCCTTATTGAGGATATTTAGGTTGTGACCTTGGCCCTCTGGATAAATGCATAAGAGGGGTCAATACCTGTTGTACTAGTATACTGCACACATATTTAATGGTACGAGTTGGCAGTAAGAACCCTTTTTTTATAAGTTTTTGAAATTTTATTTTTTTTAAAGAAATTAATTAGGCCCCGATACATAGTGGCGGACGCCCTATAGTAATCGCTCTGTCCGTCTGTCCGTCCGTAACAAAGTCCTGTCCGGGCTATAAATTTTTTGTCTTTTGAGAAAGGCTTTTGATATTTTGCATGTAGATAGATCACTTCAATACGATTTGTCATGAACAATGATTGGTGACCTTTGACCTTGACCTTTTTCGTCAAGGTAAGATTTTTGCTTTTCTAATGACAAGTCGTGTCCGGACTATAACTGTTATGTCTTTTGAGATAAGCTTTTGATATTTTGCATGTAGAAAGATCACTTCAAGACGATGTGTCATGAAAAATGATTACCGGGGTAATGACCTTTGTCCTTGACCTTCGTCGTCAAGGTCAGATTTGCTTTCTAATGACAAGTCGTGTACGGGCTATAACTGTTGTCTTTTGAGGTAGGTTTTTGATATTTTGCAAGTAGATATATCACTTCAAAACGATTTGTCATGAACAATGATTGTGACCTTTGACCTTGACCTTTGTTGTCAAGGCAGATTTTTGCTTTTCAAATGACAAGTCGTGTCCGGGCTATAACTGTTATGTCCTTTGAGGTAGGCTTTTGATACTTTGCATATAGATAGATCATTTGAAGATTGTGTGTCATGAACCATGATTGGTGACCTTTGGCCTTGAACTTTGTCTTCAAGGTCAGATTATTGCATTCGGGTATTACATTCGGTTGATATCTTGATGATATGAAGGTGTCCATACTTGTGTAGTGTCCACACTTGTAATGTGTCCACACCTGTATTGTGTCCACACACACTTAAATTTGCACTTATTAAATCTAATTGTTTTTTATCTAATTGTCTTCATACAATCTAGACTATATAAGACCATTTTAGACAGTTGAGAATATGTCGAGACATATTCAGACTCTATTCAGACTGTTTAGAATAAATCCAGACATATTCAGACCATCAAAAATAAGTTGAGACTATTTCAGACAATGTTCATACAGTTAAGAATGTGTCCAGACAAATTCATAATAGTTCAGACTGTTGAGTATGTGTGGAGACACAATCAGACTTATTTCATAATTTCGAGAGATGCGTCAAGACAATTAAGAAAAGTGTCGAGAATGTTAAGAAATAATTTGGAAAAATTCAGACAAAGTCGAGAAGTTTTAAATATATTCCAGACAATACAGAATGTCGAGTGATTTTTCAGACAAAATCAGACAAAAATTGGTAAATTCAGACAATTTGACTTTTGTAGTGTAAATTGAGTTTATCGGTCACATTAATGCGATAAACACATATTTGCGACGCTAATTCGCATTAGCGGTTGTTAATGAATTATCGTGCTAAGTACAGTTATTTTTTGTTAAGTTACTTAACGGTCGTTCATGAATGATCGCAAAGTAACATTCATAAACGAACCAATGAAATCGCTAAGGCAGTTTTAAAGAGAACCAATCAATACGATGTATCGCTAAGACGTTTGGTCTCACCCAAACGAATAACCTGTTAGAAAATCTTTAAATCTTTATCATGTACACT
Organism: Modiolus philippinarum; assembly: GCA_002080025.1. Taxonomy (NCBI): domain Eukaryota; kingdom Metazoa; phylum Mollusca; class Bivalvia; order Mytilida; family Modiolidae; genus Modiolus; species Modiolus philippinarum. Next base: position 31,696 of record MJUU01056701.1, on the reverse strand, counting down.
GTGCAGCTAACTGTTTGACGAGCGGGAAACAGATGCGAACGGGAATCGTTTTACGTTTGAATCATTTGAAAATATATTTGACTGATTGAATTTTCCTGTAAATAAATTGTCATCCCTTGCTATTGACCGCAACAGTAAAATTATACAAATTTTAGTATTTTGAAACAAAAGACGTCGAGTAAGTAAAATTTGCGTTTTAGTGCCATTTGGGGTAAAATGTACCAAAACAAATTGTTTCGAGTAAATGAAATGTGCATTTTAATGTAATATTTGGGTTACATGGACTAAAAGAAATGTGCCAAGGAAGTAAACTCTGCATTTAAGTGAAATATTTTGGTAATATGAACTAAAACAAATATTTGGGTGATATGGACTAAAACAAATGTTTTTGGAGATTAAAATGTGCAATTAAATGTAGTATTAGGGTCATATGGACTATTAACTTTAAATATATGGACTAAAAAAATATTTCGAGTTAGAAAAATCTGTATTTAAATGCTATATTTGGGAATATAGACTAAAACAACTGTGTCTAGTAAGAAAAAAGCTGTATTTTGAGGTTTCATTTGGGCAATATGGGCTTAAAACAAATGTGTTGAGTAAGTAAAATCTGTATTTAAATGCTATATTTGGGTAATATTCACCAAAACAAATGTGTCGATTAAGTAAAATCTGTATTGTAATGCTTTATTTGGGTAATATAGACTAAAACAAATGTTTCGAGTAAGAAAAATCTGTATTTAAAAATTATATTTGGATAATATGGACTAAAACAAATGTGTCGAGTAAGTAAAATCTGTATTTAAATATTATATTTGGGTAATATGTACTAAAACAAATGTGTCGAGTAAGAAAAATCTGTATTGTAATGCTATATTTGGGTAATATGTACTAAAACAAATGTGTCGAGTAAGTAAAATCTGTATGTAATGATATATTTGGGAAACATGGACTACAACAAATGTGTCGAGTAAGAAAAATCTATATTTAAATATTATATTTTGGTAATATGGACTAAAACAAATGTGTCGAGTAAGTAAAATCTGTATTGTAATGCTATATTTAGGTAATATGTACTATAACAAATGTGTCGAGTAAGTAAAATCTGTGTTGTAATGCTATATTTGGGTAATATAGACTAAAACAAATGTGTCGAGTAAGAAAAATCTGTATTGTAATGCTATATTTGGGTAATATGTACTAAAATAAATGTGTCGAGTAAGTAAAATCTGTGTTGTAATGCTATATTTTGGTAATATAGACTAAAACAAATGTGTCGAGTAAGAAAAATCTGTATTTAACTATTATATTTGGGTGATATGGACTAAAACAAATGTGTCGAGTAAGAAAAATCTGTATTTAAATATTATATTTGGGTAATAGTGATTAAAACAAACGTGTCGAGTTAGTAAAATCTGTATTGTAATGCTATATTTGGGTAATATGGACTACAACAAATGTGTCGAGTAAGAAAAATCTGTATTTAAATATTATATTTGGGTAATATAGACTAAATCAAATGTGACGAGTAAGTTAAATCTGTATTGTAATGCTATATTTGGGGTAAAATAGACTAACCAAATATGTCGAGTAAGTAAAACCTGAATTTAAGTGTTATATTTGGTTTATATGGAGGTAAAACAAATGCGTCAAATAAGTAAAATAATATGGGCTATAAAAATTGTGCAGAGTAAGTAAAATCTGCATTTTATTGTTTAATGCAAAAGGGGGGGGGGTATTGTCTGATATGAATGAGCCAAAGTTATCTGAGATACATATCCAAAATCTATATAACTACACTAAAATAAAGGAAGCATACTCATAGTATTTAGAATTTTATATGTTGAGTTATAAAAAAAAAACAAAGAAACAAAGCATTAAGTACAGTTATATGTCAACATCACTGATGTTGTTTTAAAGAATATTCCCTTATTTTTGTTTTTCTTTTTGTTGTTGGTTTTGTTTTTGTTTTCCAAGGATTTGTATAATCCTTGTTTTTTTTTTATTTTTTTTTTTTTNAACTCTATATATACATTATTTTATTTCTATTGTAAACGGGAATTATATATTACAATATTACAACGAACGCTTTATTTCACAAAAAAAAAAGCATACCACAATATTTTGGCACATTCCCGTACATAAGAATATAGAAAGTCGACTTACCATAACCGGATATATCCGAGCACCGTATTGACATTTTATTTAAATAACAAAGAAATTCAATTGATATCATTTTATTTTTTCAAATTTCCCGGCTTTTAACTAATTTCCCATATACATTTTGACCAAGGGAAGCGCTTTTATCAAAAAGTAAAATATTAAACGGATAAACAAATGACGGATGCGAACTTCCGTGAATATGAATTACCATATAAGGGCATTGAAAACCGTTAATGCATTAACGACCGTTAATGCAATTATCTCATCTTTGCGACGCGGGAACCACATTTATTCGATAAACCCATTTTAGTGGTCGATCAGTTCATATAAATGCCACTAAGTTGAGATGATCGATCGCAAATATGTGTTTATTGCATTAATGTGACCGATAAACTATATTTTGCGGCGCTAATATTTATTTATCGAATTAATGTGGGTCAGGCATGCAAAAGGTGCGGCATTCACCGTTTACCGGGAGATGGCATAATCTTTTTAGAAACGAAAGATTGTGTCATCTCTTCGATTCATCCGATATCGGTGACGAATACCACTATATTATGTCTTGCAGTTCATTGCAGCATGAAAGGAAAAGGCTATTACCAGAATTTTGTAATATAAGACCAAATACTTATAAATTAAGTCAATTGTTTAACTCTACTGATACTGTCGTTCTTGAGAGACTATGTAGCTTTATTAAAATTGTTAACATGAAAGTCAGTCCTCCAGGTTAAATTGTCATTATACTTTTCACATATGTTTGTTATAATTTTGTTTTAATTGTATTATGCATATATTTTTACTATAACTCTGTATGTAGTTTATGAGAATAAAGTTCATTCATTCATATGATTTCTTTTCCTTTTAATTTGCAAATACAAAACAAAGAAATAAAACAAACTGTAAATATGTTAAAATATTTCTAAATAAAGCTTCAAAGAAATTGGATTCTAGAAATTTTGCATTAATTAACCATCTTTTACGAAGGCTTCAAGTCTCCCTGGATTATTTATTTGTTTTGTTATGTTTTCCCTTTTGAAGGGGTCGTTTCTTAATCTTTTTATTTATTTATTTTTTCTTATATTATATTTCACCATTTTTATATTGTAATGCTAAGAAAAGTAATAAATTAATAAATTAATTCCATTTCTCTGACATTGCATCTCATAAGAAATAAACAACATTGAAGGTTTTCCCCAGTACTTCTCAGTATTGATAAACATAACTTGACTGACCAGTTTTATTCTAATTATACCCTCGCTACATCGTAGTGGGAGTATACTGGTTTACCTCCGTTCGTCCGTTCGTAACAGCACTTTTCTCAGCAACTACTTCACAGAATGAATTCACATTTTGTCAAAAGCTTCCTCATGATGGTCCGATGTGTATATGTAGATTTCAAGGTTACCGCATTAGTACTTCCTGTTTGCCGAGACTTCATTGTTTTTTTATATTTGTAAGGCATATAGAATTTTTCGTCACAATTTTTTCTGAAACTGTAAGAGATAACTAAATACCGAAGTTACTGTGAATTTCATTTCTGCAGAAGAGGGATTCAATTGTTGTTATGCACAGATCTTCCTCATGGTCCAATCTATCGTGTATTCCGATTTTTAAGTTATGTCATAAGCACTTCCTGTTTGCCGAGACGTCATTGTTTTTCATTATGTACAATATATGGAATTTTTCGTCACATTTTTTTTTCTAAAATTGTAAGTTGGATTCAGTTGTTCTTTTGCACAGAGCTTCCTTATGGTCCAATCTATCGTGTATTCTGATTTTAAAGTTACATCATAAGCACTTCCTGTTTGCCGAGACGTCATTGTTGTACAATATATGGAATTTTTTTCGCCACAATTTTTTCTGGAACTGTATGTAGGATTCAATTGTTGTTTTGCACAGAGCTTCTTTATGGTCAAATCTATTGTGTATTTCGATTTCAAGATAATGCCATAAGCACTTCCTGTTTACCGAAACGTCATTGTTTTTCATTACGTACAATAAATGGAATTTTTCGTCACAATTTTTTCTGAAACTGTAGGTGGGATTCAATTGTTGTTTTGCACAGAGCTTTCTTATGGTCAAATTTATCGCGTATTGCGATTTCAGAGCAATGCCATAAGCATTTCCTGTTTGCCGAGACGTCATTATTTTCATATATGAAATTTTTCGTCACAATTCTTTCTGAAAATGTAAATAGGGTTCAATTGTTGTTTTGTACAGAGCTTCCTTATAGTCCAATCCGATTTCAAGGTTAAGTCATAAGCATTTCATGTTTGCCGAGACATCATTGTTTTTCATTGTTGTACAATATATGGAATTTTTCGTCACAATTTTTTTCTGAAACTGTAAGTTGAATTCAATTGTTGTTTTGCACAGAGCTAACTTATGGTCAAATATATCGTGTATACCGATTTCAAGGTAATGCCATAAACACTTCCTGTTTGCAGAGACGTCATTGTTTTTCATTGTAGTGCAATATATGATTTTTTTTGTCACAATTTTTTCTGAAACTGTATGTAGGATTCAATTGTTGTTTTGCACAGAGCTTCCTTATGGTCCAATCTATCATGTATTCTGATTTAAAATTTTTGCCATAATCACTTCCTGTTTGCCAAGATGTCATTGTTTTTCATTGTTGTACACTATATTGAATTTTTCGTCACAATTTTTTTCTGAAACTGTAAGTGGGATTCAATTGTTGTTTTGCACAGAGCTTCCTTACGGTCCAATCTTTTGTGTATATACATTTCAGTGTTAAGGCATAAGAACTTCTTGTTTTCCTAGACATCATTCTTTTTCATTGTTGTACAATATATGGAATTTTTGTCACAGTTTCTTTTGAAAATGTTAAGCAGATTCAGTTGTTGTGTTGACAGTTATCGTTGAACATGTTGGTTACTAGGATTATACCATTGTGTTTATACTTGTATTGTGTCCTCACTTGTACTGTGGCCACACTTGTACTGTGTCCACACTTGTATTGTGTCCCTATACAATTAAATTTGCACTTGTCACGTTGATTCAGGGCTCAATGAGCGGGGATATATCAGGCTGCCATTCGGCGCCAGCTCTTGTTGACATGCAATTTTTCCTGTCACATGGGTTGTTAATGTTTATATAATGCCACATATTTGTCTGTTTTTGTTTATACAGAAAGTAAGTTACATCAATCGAACTCACCCCATCAGTTTGTTATAGCCTTAGAAAAATAAATCAACATAAGCCGCAATTACATGCACAAGATTTACACCAGTATGTAAATTTACACGTGTGTAAAACTACACCAGTATGTAAAAATATTTTTGCCATGCATTTACATGCATTTAATATGAGATGTGTATTTTAATTAAAAAGGCTAGTTAAAAGAAGTGAAAAGGGCCGAAAAACATGTGAAAAATAAAAAGTTTTCATTATGTCTTTGAAATTTGTATAATGATGGAAAAACATAAAGTTGCATTATATCTTCTTATTGTTTTTCAATCAGTGTCCAATTTCTTTTAAAATAGGCCAAAAACGCAAAATCATGCAAAGCCGTCGGAGGAGAATGAGTTGAATATTAGATAGCAGTTCATTGTGTGTGCGTCAGTTTCATGGCTCCATTGAAGTTGCAAGGCCCTTTTCTTCCGTTTCATTGACAGAAACAGTATTTTGTACAGTGTGCATTTTTAAGTTTGCATTTACATACCCAAAATAGATACCAAGTAAATTTACACGTGTGGAAATATACATTTACACTTGCCCCTGACATCGTGAAAATTTACACCCTTTGTTAAGTTTACACACGTATGCAGTTGCGTTTCATGCAGTATTTGCACACCAATGCAAATTTGCATACCTATGTAAAAATACACAAGTGTGTAAAACTGTGCATGTAAATGGGGCTATAGACACCTAATGGGTAACTTTTTTGAATTACTAGTAAAAAATCGTATATATAATATATACATATTTTGCTACAAAAATTGGAAAAAAATTGTGAAATGAATTTTTTCAGAATTTTCTTCTGGAGATTTATAGAAGTCAAATGGACTATATTAGTAAAGGACTATATTAGTAAAGAAATATACAAAAATACTGTGTTAAGCAATAGAAAATATTCTAAAGCTAAGATTTCGCCTGCGTAATGTATATTCAATATCAAGTCAAACAGATTCTTTAATTACCAAAATAAATAACCTCGAACATCATAAATGTATGAACGACGGATGAAGTATGTGGGAACCGAACCGTCAATCCAAAACGAATAATCCAAGGACAATGGCAACATCAAAAACAACAAAGAAACAGAGACACAACATGAGTACGACACGGAAAAGAAGACACACACACACATACACAGGAAGATGAACAATATGGACCCAATAAAAAACCACGGTCAGATCAGGTGGAAACGGACATCAATGGTCAATTTTTGCGCCAGTTGACTGATTAGGCAGCTGACTGACCCGAAGTCTGACTGATCACTGTTTTAGTATAGGCCAACTTGTATGTAATAAATCAAACAAATCCTTAAACTACCAAATCGGATAACATCGAACATCATATGAATCACGGATGAAAATAGAAATCACTTGTCATTTGTGGTGTCAACTGTCTAACCCGATACGAACAAAAGACATCTGACTGATGCTGTTTTAGTAAAGTCAACTTGTAGTATTGTAAATGAACCCCCTCATAACAACATAAAAAATTTAGGCAGAAGTGTTACTTGGCATAAACATAAACCCACTTTAAATATACGAATTGCACACCAGAGTCACAAAAATGCGGTAAACCTAGTATTTCGGACGAAAACTGGGAAATTTCCCGCGAAATACAATGTATGCCGCACGTAAACAAGGGGTTTAAGATCGGTATACATAGTATTATGCCGAAAACTCCAGTATCCGATCGAAATTGAACGGAAACTAGGGTTTTCGTACGAAAACCCCCAGTTTCCGATCGGTATCAGAATCTCAAGTTTAAACCAAAAATGCTATTCATAGTTTTAGCCAAAGAGAAACGAATGAGCGGAAATGGCTATTTGATATTTAATGTTGATCCAGTCAGAAACGGAAACTAGTATTCAGAGTTTAATTAAACCAATCAAATCTAAAATTCTTTTTATCGCTTTTAATTCTTTCTGATATTATAATCAAATAGAGTTGTGCTTGTGACACTTTTTGAGTGTGAATAGATATCAGATTCTAGGGGCATGGGAGGATTCGATATCGACTGTCTACATATTTTTACCTTAACAGGTTAAACTTTATGAACATTGCCGTTGAAAAATTTGCTTAAAACAACGTTAGTAGAATACCGACAGCTACAATGCACGGAAATAAAAAAGATCAAATTGAGAACTAAGTCAATCATAGTGTGAACTCCCGTAAAAACCGGGAGTGACTTCAGGTGCTCCATAAGGGTAAGCATGTCCTGCTCCGCTAGTGACAACCGTCACACTATCATTGAGTCAATCCAGGGTTGAGGCGAATCCGGTTATGTCAAATCCATGAAGACACGAAATCTAGGTGAAAATGTTCGTTTTCATTTGGGACACAGACACGACATATCAATGATCTCATGGTGACGGCCATAGAATTTCTGAAGGAATGAAAGTAAGGCTGAACAAATCCCTGACTAAGCAGCTTTTGGGACAGTGTTTTGCTCTATTAAAATACAACATATGAACTACATGCTCGACATTAACGAAGCAACTGTGAAATGTACACTCCATAGGCTGTAGAGCTAGGTATATTGCTGCTCAGAAAGGGAAAGTTCACAATTGGAAAATCATCACGTTTGTCATAAAGCTGAGTTTTTAAATGTCCATCTTCGTCAATATATATCAAAAGATGTAAGTACAAAGCTGAAGTAGGTGTACAAGTATTCTTCCGTAAATGGTGGTTTACAGTAAGAGATGACTCATGTGAGATCGATGCACGCGACCTCATCTTACACCGATTAATGACCAACCAGACGTGTTGATTTTAATGATACAACAATGGTAACCATAACTTAACGTCATAAAACATCTGAAGTCACAATGTAAATAATACTCAAATGGCGACAACGTTGTTCGTACAGTAAAGGTTACTAGGAGTTTCTTTTTGCTTTTTATGGGAGAAATAGGATCTTGCATGAGATCAAAATTAAAGATCGGGATATTTTTCACTCGTGCAAGAAATTCTATGTCTTTTCCTTTCGTTTCGCTACGCTCCACTCGTGAAAAGACGGAATTTCTTACACTTGTAAAAGATATCCCGATCTTTTATCTGACCTTATGCAAGATCCTATTAGTCTCTTTAATTTTAAGCTCATTGGTAAAGATCTTGTGTAAATATTCCTTGAATTTTGGATTTTTAAGAGAAAGTACATTGTCTATGTAGCGGAAGCTGAAATGAAAGGACTTTGCTATTTTTTTTTTCTTTTCTTTTTTTTTTTTTTTTTTTTGTGTGTTGGCCCTTGTAAAAAATATTTAATTCAACAAATCTCTGGAGGACAGATTTTTACTTTCATATGAATTGACGTCTACTCTGTTTAAAGTTCCGTTTAAGAAATAAACCTCACAGTAAAAAAAATGCATAAAGTTAACTCACTTTTCAAAAATGACCACTTTGAAATCAAATAATAGAGAAAAGAAGGGGAACGTTTCAAAGAGACAACGACCCAAAGGCGAGTAATAACAACTCAAAGCCACCATAAGATCTTCAATGAACGGCGAGGAAACCCCACAACAAATGGCAGGTCAGAGTCGGTCCCTAAATAAAGAGTAGTCAATTTCAGCAAAATAAATACCATCCTAGGCTCCTATAGGCATAAAGTAAACAAACTAGAAAACAGACAAGACACACAAAGGCTGAATAAATGTCTTGACTAAGGACAGGTGCAAACCTACTGCGGCGGGGTTAACCTAGTTTTATTAGGCCCAAACCTTCCCCTATAGCCAATGTGATAAATCAAAAAATCAAAGCGCTGGGCGCTGGAAAGCTGTTAATAGAAAAAAGAAGGGAAGCGGGGAAAGTGTCAAAGCGACAACGACCCAAAGGGGAGTAATAACAACTCAAAGCCACCATAAGATCTTCAATGAACGGTGAGAAAACCCCACACCCAACGAAAGGTCGGAGTCGGCCCCTGAATAAAGAGTAATCAAATTCAGCGAAATAAACATTATCCTAGACTCCTATAGACATAATGTAAACTAACTAGAAAAAAGACAGGACACACAAAGGCTTAATAAATTTCCTGCCTTAGGACAGGCGCAAACCTGCTGCAGCGGGGTTAAATTAGTTTTATTTTGCCCAAACCTTCCCCCTACAGCCAATGTGGTAAATAAAAAAAAAACAATCGTAACAACAGTAAAATTCAGTTGGCAACAGGACTTAGTCCATTGTGAAAAATGAAACTGAAAGAACTAAATATACGAACATAAGAGACTACTAGCAGTTAACTGACATGCCAGCTCCAGACCCATTACCAACTGACAAAGTAAGTTTTGTACCCTCAGTTTACAGCTTCCACCAAGATCCCTTCCTGTGAGGAGTTTAGGATAATGATTTCATGCATGTACCGGAAAACATAACCCGTGCCCATGCAATACAGATTTGAGAAATTTAGAATGTGTTTATTTGTCCTCCATCGGCTTTTACATGTTTTAGGTTAATGGACTTCCAAATGTTTGGTTTTATCTGCACTGATGACACATAAGTTGTCGAAATGCGCATATGCAGAAAAATAAATTAACAGTATTTCGGTATTTTGTTATTTAATTAAAATGAAAAGACCCTATAAAAAAACAATGTTAGTACCAAAGAATGCCATACGTAATGACTTGACGACAATACCGTAATTATAACCCTTGTGAATTAGACGATATAAAGGTTTTATAAGTTTGTTAGGCGAGTTTAAGTATTTTTTACTCTTATATAAAACATTACCGTAAAATAAGGGATGTAAAATACCAGCTTTGATTAGATGTTTACAGGTTGCATTGTATTTATGAACTAAGTCTTTATATAGATGATAAAATTTAGTAAAGGTTTTAACTAGTTTTTGATAACGAAAACCCTGATGTAATAGTTTTTCAGTTATGAAACGATTCCGTTCATTAAAATCGCAAACGTTATTATATACTCGATGAGCAAATCGAACAAGTTGAGATATGTAAACACCATATGATGGCGCTAATGGAACATCGCCATCCAGAAATGGATAATTAACTATGTGAAAAGAAAAATCGTCCCTTTTATCATAAATTTCAGTATCTAATTTACCATTCGTTATATCAAAATTGATGTCTATTAATGGACAATGATGATTATCAGAATTGGCTTTATTCAAAGTAAGTTCTTTAGGGTAGATGTCCTTATAATATGTATTGAAGTCGTCATTATTTAAAGTTAAAATATCATCCAAATATCGGAAAGTGTTGTTAAACTTTTCAATAAAATGCTGTTTAGATGGGTCTTTGCTGATGTTGGTCATAAACTGAGATTCGTAGCAGTACAAAAAGATGTCCGCTATAAGTGGTGCACAATTGGTACCCATAGGAACTCCTATGACCTGGCGATAAATACAGTTACCGAAACGAATGAATATATTGTCAAGTAAAAATTCAAGTGCTGAAATCATATCAAAACAAGTCCAATTAGTTGAATTCGTTTGTTTTGTATTACTAAAATGTGTTTTAAAGGAATTAGAACATATATATTCACAATCGGATTTTTTGAATGCCCATTGAATAAGACGTCTGAATTTTTCCTTTATAAGATTATGTGGTAAGGTTGTATAGATGGTAGAGAAATCAAAACTTTCAAGGGATTCAAAAGGGGCATTATAAGCATTCAATTTATCGAAAACTTCCAATGATTTTTTACACTCCAAAAATGATTGCATTTTATCAATGTTAGAATTTCTAGGCATGTATTTCAAAAATAAATGTGAGGTAGGGTAGGAGAGGATCTAATCTGACTTTTTTACAAATGATATTGTTGAAAAATTTAAAATGCCTTGACAATGTTTTTAAAATAATGAAAACAAAATAACATATATGCGGTTTTATCTTTTGATCACATATGTTGTTTGCTCGATTACAAATGAATATGTGGTTTTCGAGATCCTTTAATTCCCGGAATGACGTAACATCTTTCATGACGTTCAAGGTTCATCCACATTTCAAGTTTATTGCATTTCCAACACACACGATGTCAATGCGTTTCAGAAACGCTTACTAATTAGTTACATAAGGGAATTTTGCTTTCACCTGAAGATTAGTATTTGTTCTGAATGACTTATTTTTATTTGCACATTTTTAAAGACATTTTTCCAGTTCAATCAACGCAAATGCGACGAAATTGAAGTTCAGTTCCAAACATAAAAGTCTTGTGTCCTCCAGACAGTGCAGTCATGTTGCTGCGGTTCTTAACTTCAAGCTTCATAATAAAATATAATGAGAAAATTACGACATTATATCAGTGGAACTTGTTCAATAAGATATTGTTATTTACAGCAATTACGAAGCAGAGGACGTCAAGCACCCCAACGTCATTATTATCACGTGAAAAAGTGCTAAGATAAGTATGTTCTCCTGTAGAAGTTCTGTATCTTGAAAACGATATATTATTTTTACCTTAATTTAAATTGAGCACTCTGTGTCCTCAAGTACACACCTTTAGTGTATTTTACCAAAGCTACGACAAACTTCTATATCTTCAATTAAATCCTTAAAAAATACCCTTATTGATTACAATACATACCATATAGTTTCTTTTCTCATAAAGTGTGTCAAAAGTAGATGTTGCTTTTGAATTGATACCTATAGATACCGTACTTGTGTTGGAAAACTAACACCGAAATCAGTTTATCAGTAAAAATTATTTAATGTATTATGGCCTGCACTAATCCTATTCTCAACTTAGATATAGAGAAGGATAATGATCTTGTCAAGGATATAGAGGAGATAACACGGAATTTGACATTTGAACTACATAACTATAGAGCAGTGAACATACAAAAGATGGAAAACTGATTATGACCTTTATAACTACACACATACACTTGTGACATTATATACTGATATTACTATGGAAATGGCTGATGCTATTACCATCACCACCAAATGTGACATTTAACCTATATTTAAGTGTGCTCCGAATACAACGGACGAATTTGCAAAGACAGTACAAATTGGCAAATTAATGTCTTTCCCACTTTCGGTGGAAAGACCTTCTTGTATTTTTTCTGATTATTATTATTATTATTGAGGTCTTTCACCACAGTGAAAGACCTTATTGTTATTCTTCGGATTATTATTATTATTAAGGTCTTTCCCTTTCCGGGGAAAGACCTTATACTAATTCTTCTGATTATTATTATTATTAAGGTCTTTCCCGACTCCAGTCGGAAAGACCTTATAGTAATTCTTCTGATTATTTTTATTATTATTATTATTAAGGTCTTTCCCTTTCCAGGGAAAGACCTTACAGTAATTCTTCTGATTATTAAGGTCTTTCCCCTTCCGGGGAAAGACCTTATACTAATTCTTCTGATTATTATTATTATTAAGGTCTTTCCCGACTCCAGTCGGAAAGACCTTATAGTAATTCTTCTGATTATTTTTATTATTATTATTATTAAGGTCTTTCCCTTTCCAGGAAAAGACCTTATAGTAATTCTTCTGATTATTTTTATTATTATTATTATTAAGGTCTTTCCCTTTCCAGGGAAAGACCTTATAGTACTTCTTCTGATTATTAAGGTCTTTCCCTTTCCGGGGAAAGACCTTATAGTTATTCTTCTGATTATTATTATTATTATTATTATTAAGGTCTTTCCCTTTCAGGGGAAAGACCTTCTAGTAATTCTTCTGATTATTATTAAGGTCTTTC
>MJUU01056699.1:0-20366 GCA_002080025.1 Modiolus philippinarum | reverse complement strand
CCACCAATTGCAAGATCCCTTCCCGTGAGGATTTAAGCATAATGATTTCATGCATATACTAGAATACATAACCCGTGACATATGTTACAGCAAATACATGACTGTATTTGCTGTAGCATATGAATCAACAAATTAAGTCAATGTAAGAAATAGAAGACTTTCTTACTTTCTGTTGGCAGAATTGCTTGTTGTTATGTCAACCATTCTGATGCAATTCATTACTTATGAAATTCAGAGTCCCCGTACTTCAGCACTTTTGCGCTTTGATGTCATGATTGTTTTCAAAATGGAATTTCAGTTTTCCAATGTTCAAGTTGTCTACTTTTATTTTAAAAAATATAAAACTACCAGACAAAAAGCTATATGACTGGTATGGTAAAGGACGTGAGAACCAAGATGTAAGTAAAAAAAATAATAATCTACATTGGAAACACCAAGAAAAAAAGGACATCACTTCAATAAGGCACAGAAAAGAAAAAAAAATAGACACTCATATACAGTTGATCAAAACGCACATTACAAATCAAATGATTGCAGAAAGCGGTATTACAAAACACGCAGAATAAGTGTCAATCGTCTTTGTAATAAACAACATTTATATTTGTAACAAACAAAAAACAACAAATGGATGTCGATACGACATCAAACGGGGGTTTCCTTCATTATTTGTATTGAAAAATAGGTACTCGTGTGAAAAGCTGTTTAACTTCTTAATAATCATTGAAAAGGTATACTTTACTTAAAAGTCAAGTAAAAATCATATGGTCAAAACACCTATAATTTCAAAGTTCAAAGAGGCATAACTCCTAAAGAAATTGCATGATGAAAAATCACATCTACATATGATGTCTTTGCTGCATATAAAATTTCATGAAAGTGGTTACAGAGGAGTTGCTCTTAAAAGCATATGGTCAAAACACCTATATAGTTCAAAGGGGCATTACTCCTGGATAAATTGTACGATGAAAAATCCGGAACAATTTGCACATCTAGATATGATGTCCTTGCTACATACAAAGTTTCATGAAATTCTGTTGAACGGTTACATGTACAGAGGAGTTGCGTTTACAAGGATATGGTAAAACACCTATAAGTTCAAAGGGGCATAACCCCTGGATTATTTTCTATGAGAAATTTCCGACAGTATGCACATCTACATATGTCCTTGCTACATACAAAGTTTCATGAAATTCTGCTGAACGGTAACAGAAGAGTTGCGCCTACAAGCCTATGGTCAAAACACCTATACATTTCTAGGTTCAAAGGGATATAACTCCTGGAAAAAATGTACGATGAAAATTCACCAATAATATGCACATCTACATATGATGTCCTTGCTACATACAAAGTTTCATGAAATTCTGCTGAACGGTTACAGAGGAGTTGCGCTTACAAGCATATTGTCAAAACACCTATAAATTTCTAAGTTCAAAGGGGCATGACTCCTGGAAAAATTGCGCAATGAAAAATCCCGACAATATGCACATCCACATATGATGTCCTTGCTACATACAAAGTGTCATGAAATTCTGTTGAACAGTTACAGAGGAGTTGTGCTTACAAGATCTGGCAGCCGCCCGCCCAACCGCCGTACATCACCATTTCAATAACTGGATTTCCCAACGGGAAAACCCGATTAAAAATAAGTCAGAGAGTAAGACAATTGTTTGTCTGTCTCAGAGGTACAATTATGAAATAAAACAAAGAATGACTGATACGTAAAACAGTTAAAACAGTGATAATAAGGTGTGGGAGTTCTTGATATCCTCTTGAAAGAAAAGAATACCGGAAGTTAGCAGAAGATAATTTATTACAAAAAAGCGTTATTACCAAAACCGCTCTCGCAGAAATCCGTTGATTTTTGTTGTTGTAAATTTTTTTTTCACAATGAAATTCATGTTCAAATTTCTCAGTTGTCAACTTATATTGATAAATAATGTAAAACAAGTAGCAAAACTGTTTCCGGTATGGTTAATGAACCTATTACAGAAAGCGTTATTACCAAAAAAAAAAAGTTGAATGAGGAGCAGCCGACTTTGTAATAAAAGCGAGGGTTGTTTAGTGATAAAATATCATCTGTTTAATGGAAGCTGAAATTAATTGACTAGGCCAGTTTTTTATCTTTATTTTGAAGAAGCCTTTCGATGAATTCAGCCTCATATGAATGGAGAAACAGATCGGTTAAAAAAGTGCACAATTTGTGCCCATTGGAATCCCAATAGTCTGTTGAAAAACGAGTCCTCCAAACTTGACAAATATATTGTACATCAGCAACATTTTAATAACTTCTTCCTCTGTGTATTTTTTCTGCGATTCTGAGTCACAAAGTATGCTTGTTCTTTGTGTATAACAATGTACTCATATCTTCGATCGCCGTTCTTACGGGAGAAACATCTATGAGCCATTAAAGTCATACAGTTTTTTCTGTCAGTTTTAAATTTGTTTTAGATTAAAGTAGACAACTAAAACATTGGAATATTTAAATAGTTGAAACATATTATAATATGAATATAATATGACATAAATTATGTTCACTGTCAATAATCCGGAAAGCCTTGAGTACTGACTCAAAATCACTTATGACGGCCATCTTGTATCATCCGATATTCTTGATATCTGGTCTTGGTCTTCGAAAAAAATTCGATGTTAACATACAATTAACATCCTCTTGCCGAACTTTCGCACTGTCTTTCGCTTTCCACAGTATCTCCTCAAGGCGGCATTTCCATGCGACAACGTCTTCATCCTTACGTTGTCTCGCGGTGTTAAATTGTCCAAAGATCGCTTCTCATGGATTTACCTTATCAGTATTATGCTGCAGTACCTTTCATTGATCGTCGTATTGACATCTGGACGGTATAATGGGATTCTTCACAAAATACTGGACCTTGTATCTCCACATGACTTAAATCACTCCGATGTTATCATCGCCATTAAATTTTAAAATCTTAGGTAGATAAGTTTCTCATACATCATTTGAGTTTTGTTTGTATTCCTCTAATTCTGAAAACCATATGGTGTATTGCCAGAAAGATTTACTTCCATATCCTTAAATGCCTAAACAATATTTGTCGACCCTTCTTGTGTCAACTGATCCAACATCGTGTCTCTATGGTTGTTACAAATAAACATCTTAAACCAAACAAATATTACAAATATATATATTATTTTATTTTTTTATTCTGACTTAGATGTGGTGTATTGATATGCTCTATAAAATGAATATCCCACCAGAGACATTTAATTACATGCTCTGATTCGCACAGTAATAAAAAAATTGGATGCTGGTATACCATTTCATAGCTGCAATGGTTAAAGCAAACATAAATCAAACTCTTACTAAATACATTCAATGCAACACATATCTTTTTTCAGTGGCTTTAATAGTTTTGTTTGTTCTAGTCTTCCTGGTATAAGATTTATGTGGGTGTCAAATTTGGACAAATTTCAACACTTATGAAACTTCAACAAAACCTATACTGTATTAATTGTTCATTTGTATCAACACTTAACAGACTTTACCAAAACTTTACAATATTGACTGTCTATTTGTATCAACACTTATCAGACTTGTTCATTTTGCAGACCTCTTTGCCACTACGATTTTGGCGTAGTTTCTACGATTTTTGACCTACGCTTTTACCAAAGATTTCTACGCTTTGAAAGTAATGAGGTTGAAATAAAATATTTTTGGTTGAAAAATTTCTGCATCCAATTTTGGAACCATTCATGATTGTTCAATATATCTGAAAGACCCCTCTAGAGAACCTCTTTGTATGGGTCTCTTTGGTGTTTTGCACCGGGCACCATTTTACGTCAAGTTAGCAATATTTCAGCTATATATGGACGAGAACAATTCAACCAATTAAAAAATGTGAGTTAAAGACGAAAGATGCATTGATGAATGGGGCAACGCGTTTTGATTGCCACTTACAAATGAGAGAAATGGGTAGGGGCAGGAAATTTAGCCTTCATTATGACCCCATGTGAGTCTGCTCTTGTACGTGGGATACAGATGGAATATTTATACTTACGACGTTCTGTTTCTCTACACTGTTTCTCTTAAGTGGTTCCATGTCATTTTTTCTGTATTATGATCCGACTACTCCGCATAGTCAAGGCACTCCAGTCTCTATCACCTTGGGAGGCGCCCGGCAGCTCTGTAGAGGGAGATCCTGAAACCGACTTAGTAACCAGAACCGTCCAGGTAGTCCAACCATGCACATACATGGCGGATGGGTGCTGCATTATTTACAGTGTACAAACTAGTTGCAAATAATGAAATAATTGCTAACGACAGCCATAAATATTTATCAGACTACATTATTTAAAACTGTAACTGACAATTTTTTCGCCTGTCCCAAGTCAGGGATATGTTGGTGATTGGCTTGTCCATGTCTTCTTATAAAATTTTAGTTTCTTGATATTTGGGTTATTGGATGTGGTTTGTTTCCATTGATTCATTCACTTTTTTTTACCTTTTTGGGGCCATTTAGGGCTTGCTATATGATGTGAGGTTCCTCACTGTGTTGAAGACCGTACGGTGAACCCTAGATGCTTTGTTTTGGGTCGTTTTAACCTGGATATGGGATGTTTTAACCTGGATATGGGATGTTGTCTCCTTGACATTTACCCCATTTGCTTTCTTTTTCATATGTATTGCTCGGGCCATCTGTTGAAGAATCAATTTACACGTGCACGTGCTCAAGTGTTGTATAGGGGAATGCCCTGTGCATGTTAGATGTTATGTCATAATACGTAAAGCCTGGTCGTGATTCACTTTAGACAAAATGTGTACAGATACACAACGCCGCATGCAGTTTAAAGATAGATCCACCTATATTTTTCGTAAAGGGCAAGTGCGGGGTGGTACGGAAGGCTAAATTTCCTGTCCCTATCCATTTCTGAGTACAATTAAAACTTATCCAAATTGTCCTTCCACAGCGATATCTTTCTCATTTTAATTTAAGTTAAATACATGTATATAATAATAAATCAATCTTATGAAGAAGATTTTAATCCATGAAGATAATTGGGTTTCAGTTTCAGAGCTCTGGCTACTGATCTACTGGGCACATCCCCAGGTTGGGGAAAGAGGAATGCTTTGTCTATGCGGGGTATCGGACCATAATATGGAAGCTTAACCGCGAACCATTGTAAACAAAATGTGCGGAGAAACGTCATGACATATGCAGAATGAAGACCCTTTCTATCATTCTAACAATAGAAGACTCGCTCACTGGGGCGTTGTAAAGAAGGCTAAATTTCCTGTCCCTACCCATTTCTCCCAATTTTCCAGTGCAAATCAAAATTCGTCCCTTCCACCTTTATTTCTGTCCTTTTCATTTGTTTTTTTTAAACGATTAACTTGTTCTCGTCATGGTCAAGATATAACAGTACTCACTGTACGTAAATCTCTTAATTATTCATCATTATGGAAAAAACGCTACGTCCTACGCAGTGTTAAGAACCTTTCTATTTTTCTCACAAAGAGCAGACTATACTGGGGGTTAGTTAAGAAGTCCAAATTTCCTTTCCTTTCCAATTTTCCACTTACAGTTGAAATGCAAAAACTCTACGTCCTATGCAGTATTAAGAGTTTCTCTATAATTTTCGTTAAGTGCAGACTCACTTGGGGTTTGTTTAGAGGGCTAAATTTCAGGCTCCTACCCATTTTTCAGTTTCAATTGAAACTAGGAAACATTGCCCACTGTGCATCAATAAGTAAATGCATTTAAATGAATGATATGTGCTATTTTACAATTAACTAAAATCTGCCTTGACGCACTTGTGCAGGGTCCGAAAAATGAAAGTACGCAGCGCCTAAGTGCCTCTCTTATATACTCATTGCAAAACTACTCTTTTTAGGCAAAAACCACGCTTTAATTGGTCTTGGAATACTCGTTTTAGCTAAAATGGGAAAACAGTTCTGATTTTGCTGTAGAATTATCATCAAGCGTCTTCAATTCATCTTATTCTAAAAGGGGGGGGGTGCGTTACTGTTAACATTAGGTGACTGCCCTTAGAAAGTTGATATATGAACAGCTTATTTCGCTCTTTTATTCCTATATCTATGTTATTCTAGATGTGGTGTTTAACGTTTCATTTAACCGCTTGGAGTTTATGTGTGTATACTTGCAAATGTTGTGTTGGTAAAAAACACAATAGTTGTTGAAGCTAGTAATAAAATACCATACAAAATAAAAAATTTAAAAAGTAAAAGTAAATGTTATCAATAAGTTTTACACTTGTCCTAAATGTAGACGTAGATTATTAATTATCCGTGTAACTACATTTTTACATAATGTATTCTGATAAATGAATTACAGACAGCATGTCAATAATGAAAAAAAAACGAACAAATAAAAAAGAACACACACAAAACTCCCCCAAAAGAAAAAAAAAACAGGAATTACTATAGATTTGCAATGTATGGTGGTTTGGCAGAATTCCAAAAACAATAGTGGTATTTGAGACTTTCAGATTGGAAATAAAATTGGTGGAAGTATTTCTTCTAATTGAAAATAAAATTAAAACTATTGTTTCAATGTCGAATTTAAAAAAAAAGATAAAATAAATGGTCTTAGAGACTTACAAGAATTTACCAAAATTTGATTTTTTTTAAATCCAATTCGTGATGATGTTTTTCCTAATCAAGACATTGCCTAAAAGTACGATTACTATGTAGATTTCGGAAAATGAATGGTTTTTGAAACGTTCAGGAAATTTACTAAATTTAGAATCAAATATTTTTTAAATCCGCGTGGTGAAAATGTTGGTCTTAATCGAAACAAATTCTAAATTTATAGTTGCTAGATAGAATAAAAAAAATGTTTTTTGAGACTTTCAGGAAATTTACCGAAATTTAAATAAACGAAATTGAATCATTTTTTTAAATCCAATTGGTGAAAATGTTTGCCGTAATTTAATCAAATTCTAAAAGTGGTTGCTAGAATACATCGGCAAAAATAATGAAAGGGGAATTCCAAAATAAAAAAAAATCTAAAATCACGGCAAATCATTTTCCACACGAATTGAAAGAGAGTGACAAAGACAAAACAAATAAACAAAAAATGAACAAGAACGCAACAAAACAAAAGCACTAGCAGTGTGAACCCCTCCAAAAACTGAGGTATCATCAGGTGCTCCGTAGGGGGTAAGCACGATTGGCTCTACGCGCGGCATCCGTCAAACTGCCAGTGAGAAGTCCGGTTTTATCACAGTCTGCTTTGAGTGGTCTTTGAGACTTTCAAGAAATTTACCAGAATTGAAATAATTTTTTTTTTGAAATCCAGTTGATAAAACTGTTTGCCTTAATTGAAACAATTTCTTAAAGTGAAGTTGCAAGGTAGAATTCAAAACAAAAGTGGTCTATTTCTAAAAGTAAGTAATCTTTGAAACTTACAGGAAACATTTCAAAAACGGAATAAAATATTTCTGAAATCCAATTGAAACAAATTCTAGAAGTATGTTTCCAAGACCAAAATTCTAAAAATAAGTGGTCTTTGATACTTTCAGAACATTTACATAAAAAGGGGTTTCACATTTCAAAATTCCAAGTATTCATAGTTTTTTTTCCAAACAATTGGCAAATTATATTATTATATGCTAAAATTTCCACAAATTTGAGTCTTTGACATTTTCGGGAAATTTACAAAAGTTGCAAGCGGAAACAAAAGTCCGAAAGCTTATTGCGCATCTACAGACTACATGCAACAATTTTGCAACAAATAAATAACCTAAATTAAAAAATGTAGGAAGAATTCAAATTGCAAGTCACATGTGTCAAGATCCACATTTTCGGGGCGTAGCGAAACTAGAAATCTTGTACCTCTTGTTTGCACCATTATAATATCACAAATCAAAATGCGTATTGCGCATCTACAGACTATGTACAAAAATTCTAAAACAAAATCAAATCTCTTAATTATGAATTGTAGGAAAAGTTCACATCGCATGCCACATGTGTTAAAATTGGCCTATAGCGCATCTGTGACATATATGCAACAATTTTATAACAAAATTTAATTTTTTAATTCAAAAAGTAGGAGTTCACGTTAAAAGAAAGTGCGACGGACGGAAAGACAGACATATTGATTGACCAAAGGATGGATGGACAGACGAACGAAGGGACGTACGAACGAGGAAAACAACAATATCCCTGCACTTTCATTTGAAAGTGCGGGATAAGAACACAAAAGTGTTTATGAACATATTCCCTTTCTTTTGAAGGAAATGAGTGAATATAAGATACTTTTGAGATGAGAATATTTATATAGCGCCTTTTTGTATTAACTTGACTTACTATGCCTGTTGTTCAACTGTATATGTATGTCCAATTTTCCTTCCTGTGCCTTACTAAGGTGATGTCTTTTTGTTTCTTGGTGTTCCCAATGTTGCTATTGTCTTTTGCTTATACTTTTTGGACTAACCAGTCAAATAGTTTTTTTCTGTCAGTTTTATATATTGTTTTAGATAAAAGTAGACAACTAATACATTAGAACATTAAAATTGGATAGCGAAAAGAAATATTACACAAACGGTTGTTTATTACAAAAACGGTTGTCACTCAATCAACGGTTTTTGTAATAACGCTTTTTATAATAAATTGATTTACCTTACATGACACACAGTTTTACTTCTAGGTTTACATTATTCGTCAATATAAGTAAATAAAACTATATATGTATGTCCATTTTTTTTCTCTGCCTTATTAAAGTTATGTCTTTGTTTCTTCGTGTTTCCAATGTTGCTTTTGCAGTTGGATTATTCTTTGTTTTTAGCTTAAGTCTCCGTTGTTACTTCCCTTACTATACCAGTCATATAGTTAATTTCCTGCCTTTTTTTATATTTTTTAGATACAAGTAGACAACTTAAACGTAGGAACATAAAAATTCCATAGTGAAAACAAAATACAAAAGCGGTTGTTACTCATTCAACGTTTTTTTTCTTTTTTTTTCAGCTCACCTGGCTATGCCAGGGTGAGCTTTTGCCATCACTTGGCGTCCGTCGTCCGTCCGTCGTTAACTCACTTTCAAAAATCTTCTCCTCTGAAACCACTGGGTCAAATGGAACCAAACTTTAACTGAATCATTACTAGGGTATTTAGTTTCAAATTTTTTATTTTGTATGTCTTAGGTCAAACAACATGGCTGCCGTTACTAAAAATAGAACATAGGGGTAAATTACAGTTTTTTGCAAATAACTCAAAAAACCGTTACAGATATCAAAAATCTGACGGAGTAAAAATGATCAACATGAGAAGATCTACCCATGCTGAAATTTTGAAGAAAATCTGACAACCCGTCTTAGAGTTATTGCCTTTTTTCCGTAAAATTTTCAAAATTTTGATGTTTTTTATTTTTTTTATTGAAAAAACTATAACAGATAGAGGTTAAGTTTAAATTGCAAAAATGTTCAGCATGTTAAGATCTACCCACATGGATATTTTGAAGAAAATCCAAGTACCTATATATGAGTTGTGGTCCTTTATTGGTCAAATTTTTCGTGATTTTTTACTTTATGTCCTATATTTCAAAAACGCTTTGAGATAGAGGTCAAGTATAAATTGCAAAAATGTTCAGCATGTTAAGGACTCTATTTTATTGAACACATTCAAGTTTTCCAACCCCTTCCAAGATGGCCGCTATTGGGGAACTTAGTTCACCATTTGACCTAATGGGAAAATTCATACAAAGAACTTCTTCTTGAGAACCACTGAATGGATTTGAACCAAACTGGGCATGAATGATGCTTATGAGGTGCTGACGAAGTGTTGTTACTTTAGTGCGGATCCATCATCCAACATGGCGGCCAGCGAGATCTTAATTTTAACATTGGACCCTATGGGAAAATGCATACAAAGAACTTTTACTTTAGAACCACTGAATGGATTTGAAATAAACATGGCATGAATGATGTTTATGAGGTGCTGACCAAGTGTTATTACTTTGGTGCCAATCTGTCATCTTACATGACGGACAGCATTCACCATCATACCGGAGTACTCTCGTGGAGGTGGTAGCAGCATGGTGGTTTATAGCCTTGAATACCTTTACAGGTCTCTCACGGCATTTTTAAATATGGAGGGACGCCCACTCCATTTGCAATGTGATTTTGGTACCGTTGATCTTCCCTGGTATCCGCTGACTGTCTTGCGACTTTGCAGTCGAATTCCTTGGTGGGTCGATCGTTTTTGGTGTAGAAGGACTTTGAAGAACTCAAAGCCCTAACAACGTTATGCGCCGCCGTTAGCCTGCATGTCTTGGCCCCGAGAGACTAAGACCCATTATACACACCATTGCCCAGTCCTCACCATCGTACCGGAGTACTCTCGTTGAGGTGGTCGTGCAGTGTTAGAACTATATAAAAAAATATTATTGAAGTAAAAGGTTTTTATATTATTTAATATTTTCAACTGAAAATAAAATTTTACAAAACTCATCATAAATTATGTTTGGTTTAAATGAAAAATTATCCATTTAACTTGAAGGTAAATTATCAGGGTTTTTTAATGTCCAATAATAGATGAAAAATTGAATTTGTTACCTTGAAGAATTTTAACAAGGGAGGTAATATTACATGTATATATATTTTTTAAGTGTTTGTTTTTACATTTGTTCTGAATTCTTGCAGTAATCATACAACATCTTACTTAAATCTCATTTTAGAAATCAATTCAATGTGAAACAATTTTGTTTGTGGGTCATAGGTTTACCCAGCGATGGTAGGACATATTTTAGGTAGACCGATATCGCCGCCATTTTTATTTCTGCAACTGGTAAGAAAAGTGACCGAAAATTTATCTCCATGATTTTAGTTAGATCTAGGGTATACAGAACACTTCAATGTATTTATCAGTATGCAAAGACACCCTTTAATTGCGTTTTCATTAACTTAGATGTAAAATTTGTCCTACAAAAGAGCGATTCCCGTGAATTGAACACAGTGGGTACATGCAGATCGAACGCATTTTCTGATGGCCTGGAACGAGTTCCGCTTGGCATCCCCAATATGTTTCTCTTTGCTTATTCCGTCAACCAAATGGTGTGATATGGAAATCTTTCCGTTAAATGTAGTACTTTTCGAAAGAAAAGGAAGGGACAGGGTACTCCTGTGTTATGACCTTTTCGTAAATTTATGGTGATGAAAGCATGTTCAAAAAGGCAACATGACTGATCTTGACAAAAGTACTATTTATTATCCCCTAACATAGTTGCCAACCTCTGAGAATACAAAGTCATGTAATTACACGCTTTTTAGTTTGAAAAAGCGTGTAATAATGCGGACGACATACTTTTCAGGTCTAAAAAAAATATTTTTAAGGCATAGTTAAAACAATTAGTACTGACAACTTTTATGATAATCCAATGTTGCTGTTTTGACAGATTTCAAGACATGTTTGTGTAGTTCATAGTCATAACACTTTTTTTTTACTAAAAATGCCCTGTCACTATCCACATTACTGTTGGGAAGTACAAGTAAGGCCTCTGCTAGCCTAAATGATAGCTGGAACTATTTAGATCTAGTGAAAATGTCTTCTAGAGTTCTTTCATAGCCCCAGAATGTTTCAATATCAGTGTCACTAGCAGTCTGGCAATTCATCATTTGATTTGATGTCAATTGATATTCCATGAATTGCTCAAACTTTATGTTCAGCAATAAAATTTGAATAAAGTACTTCAGTAACCATGACCCCCAATTTGTCTATTCATCTGTTAGTCCGTCACAAACTTAAAGATGTTTATTTTGAAGTGCAAGTCAGATAGATAAGCTTTTGTACATAGATGCATCTTGAATAGAACTTGACATTGGTATAAGAATAAGGTCATCTTGACCTACATTTCTTGCATAAGTGACTCTGTTAAAACTTTTTTTGAAGTTCAGATCTGATATACATGTCTTGGAACAGGGCACAAACTTTCTGATAAAAGATAGATCACATTGATCTATATTTAATGCATCAGTGACTGGTTAAAATTTGTGTTAAAGTCTGGATTTGAGAAAACATTCTGTTATATGCTGCCACTGACAATTTTTTAAAATAAACATCTACTGTAAATGCTACTATTTCTGTACATGTGGATCATCTTGAAAAATCTGTAGGCAAAATCTCAAATTTAAGATGGTCAGCCAAGCAGCACAAAGTTTAGCAATTACTACCACTTGCACAATGGAATCAATAATGTGGTTTTAATGGATAGATTACAAAACAATTTGAACTGTAAAATGTCAGTTAATGCAACTATTTTTAATTTTGAAGGAAACTTTGTTACCATTATTCGATCTTCCATTGGCTACTTCAAAGCACACTTTGAGCTTCAGGTGAAGGTCTTATACTGTAAAGGTGACCCCAGATTGAAATGTTTAACATTGAATTCTAGGAGTAACAAATGCGAAGTTTTCTCACTACTGTACCAACTGAATTTAAAACTGTCCGTATAGTACCTTTCAAAAGTATCAACCCCAAATTAACAGGGCAGCAAGTCTGAAACACATCGGATGAAATTGAGATCACTTCGATTAAAATTATCTTCTCAAAATCTGATACAGGAAATTAAAGCACAGATTGTGGCACATGTATTCTTGTCAAATTCCCAACATGAAACTTATAACCACAGAATCAAATTTGGTAATAAAATTGTAGAAAGCATAGCTACCAGGTGAGCGTTATAGGCTCTTGAGAGCCTCTTGTTTTTTTTTGTTGTTTGTTTGTTTTTTTTTGTAATTTGTTTATATTTCAAGTAAACATGTTGAATTACAATACGGCAGAAACATATAAAGTATAAAATATCATTCTGACAGTGTATATATATATATATATATCCATATCTTTTTTCTAAATCAACAGTATACTTTTATACAACTACTGCCTCCAGAAGTGACCACTTTTTATTAATTTTATTATTATGTGCAGGGGATAAGTACAGTGCAGAATTTTTTTCTATTTTAATATAATATTTTAAATATTCAATTCACCCCTTAACAGAAGGTTTTTTTCCATCACATCTACATTTATAAATAAAATATTTCAGAATAAGTAAAGTATGATTAATAGTATCATATATCTGGGTTAAGAGGAATCGTAATTCCACATCAATTCAATGAATTTCTTATACCAATCCAAAAATTTTGCACAAATGAACATTCCCAAAAAATATGTATTAGTTTTTCCTTAGTTTCTGAACAGAAGGTACAAAGCTCTGTTTCTTTTAGTTTGCATTTATGCAATAAGAGTTACATGCCAAAATTCTATGAAAGAGTTTGAAATTAAAATTTTGAAGAACAGAGTCCTTTGATATCAAAAAAGATGTGGTATATATTTGCCCCCCGCCTTCAATTCCTGTATTTAATTCATATTCCCATTTATGTTGTGCCCCTAGAGGTGTCTCTGTCACTTGTTCCAAAAATAAACTATAAAAATATTTACATGGTTTAGAATCACATTTCACTTTATCTATTATTTTATTTTCTATATTATTCAACTTTTCTTTACCATGTACAAGTCTCCTCCAGCTAGTTGGAATTGCACTTATCAATCCATAAAATTCAACAAATGTCACTTTCAAATTATATTCATCTTTGAATTCCTCAAATGTATAAAATGTTTTATTTTCTTGCATTAAATCATTTATGAAAAACACTTCATTTTCACAAAAATTGTGTTTTATTACCATTTTCCCATCTATTTTTATATTTGGATTAAGCCATATGGATTGACTCAAAACCTCGTTTAGATTATCCATTATATTGATATTTTTTTCCTTGAGTTTGGAAAAATTCTTTATAACATCCCGCCAGAAAGGATTTAGTTCTTTTGATAAAATTTCAAGTCCTTCCTTACTTAAATATAAAATCTTGACACCACCCCATTTTTGGATATCGTTTAATAACAAAATCTTCCAAGGTGAATAGTTTTGTGGGTCAAAAAATTTATTCAGCCATGACATTTTCAAACTATAACAAAATGATTCCACATGAGGGAGTTTCAGACCTCCATCTTTATAATCATTGATCATAATTGTTCTCTTTACCTGGTTTCCCTTCCACAAAAAATTATAGAAAATACCTTGGATGTCTTTCATAATATTTTCTGGGGGGTTAGGAAGGACAGTTAACACTTGTACCAATATGGGTAGTGCCAAGGTTTTAATCACAGTAATCCTTCCGATATATGTTAATTCTCTGAAAGACCAAACATTCAAAAGACCTGATACTTTTTAATTTTTCTTGAAAATTTATTATAGTCTTATCTTCTTTTGCAAGTTCAAACCAAATTCCAAGTAACTTAAATTTCCCAGAAAAATTCCATGACAAATTTTTTTCAGGCAAAATTTTGTTCATACTTCCCTTTTTTGATCCAATCCATATAGCTTCTGTTTTATGTACATTAATCTTGAGTCCAGCACATTCCGAAAACAATTGAAACAATGATAATGATTTTTCTAAAGATACTTCTTCTCCATCCAAGACTAAGGAGGAAGCATCAGCATATTGGATTAATAAGAATTCAGAACCTCCAATCGTTATACCTAAAATATCTGGATCATTTTTTATTGCACTGCTTAATAATTCCAATATCACAATAAACAAATAAGGAGATAAAGGGTCCCCTTGACGAGCCCCTCTTTCTAGTGCAAAAGACTCTGAAATATAATTGTTTATTATAGTACTAGAAATATTACAGTAACATGCTTTGATCCAATTAATAAATGAAGGACCGAATCCAAAATAATTCAAAGTTTCTTCAATAAAAGACCACTCAACAGTGTCAAAAGCCTTTTCAAAGTCTACCAGTAATAATAAAGTAAGTGAGAACCAAACCGTCAGTCTAAAAAGAACAATCCAAGGACAATGGCAACGTCGGAAAAACAAAAAAACGAAGACATAACATGGGCATGATACAGAAAAGAAAATGAAGACACGCACATATACAAAAATGAACAACACGGACCCAATAAAAACCATGGGTGAGATCAGGTGCACCGGTAGAGTAAGCATCTCCTGCTTCTTATAAGACACCCGCCGTGTTGAACATGTCAACTCCGGTAGTAAAGTCAAATCCGGTAGAGGAAAAACAAACTTTACTGGCAAAGAGAAAGATCTGTTGTCATCTGGGAAACAGATATCTCATAGCGGTCCACAAGATCGTGATGTCGACCGTAAAACTTCTGTAGTGATGACCTCAAGTTATGGGCAACATACCCTTGCTTAAGTAGCCTATTTGTAAGCAACCGAGCTCTATCAAGGTAGTCACTGTATCGACCACAGGCCCTTGAGTAGCGAATGAGTTGGGAGATGTAAACTCCGTATGCTGGTGCTTTTGGAATGTTGCTACAAAGAAAGGGAAAGTTGACTATTGGAAAAGTGAAGTCATCACGTTTGTCATATAGCCTAGTTTGTAGTGTACCTCTTTTGTCAATTTCAAGATGAAGGTCAAGGAACGAGGCTGATGTGGAAGTATCTGTAGTATCCTTAATTTCTAGCTCTTTTGGATAGATAAGATGAAGAAAATCACCAAAGCGAGGATTGTTTAGTGATAAAATATCATCTATATAACGGAAGCTGAAATTAAAGGACTGGGCCAGTTTTTTATCTTTATTTTGAAGAAGCCCTTGGATGAATTCAGCTTCATATGAGTGGAGAAATAGATCGGCTAAAAGAGGCGCACAGTTTGTGCCCATTGGAATTCCGATAGTCTGTTGAAAAACAAGTCCTCCAAACTGGACAAATATATTGTCGATCAGAAACTCTAATCCAGGAATGTGTTCTTCCTCCATTTTTTGCATCAAATCAAATATAAGTCTTGTACATTCCCCTATATATCGACCCTTTAAAAATCCCTTCTGTGTTTGACTTATAATATTGCCTAAAATAGGTTTAAGTCTATTTGCTAAGCTTGCTGTAGCAATTTTAAAGTCAACACACAAAAGAGTAATAGGTCTCCAGTTTTTCAAATAAAACTTTGACTTGTCTTCCTTCGGTAAACATGTAATTAAACCTTGCCTTTGACTGATAGAAAATTGACCACTGTCTTAAGCCTCATTTAAACATCGAATTAAAATTATTGTAATATCATTCCAGAAGAATTTATAAAATTCAACTGTAAATCCATCAGTACCTGGCGACTTTGAATTTTTCATATTTTTCAAAGAGTTAAGACATTCCTGTAGTGTTAGATGACCTTCACAGAGCTCCATCTCTTCAGGAGTCAATTTTGTATTAAATGGATTTTCATTCAGAAGAAATGTCTCCCTGTGAGTGTCATGCAACACTGGCTTTGAGCTAGAGTACAAATTTTGATAAAAAAGTTTTTGCTCTTTTCTGATTTTAGAGGGATCCAGAATTTCTGATCCATCATCTCGAATAACTTTTGGAATAATTTTTTCTAAATAACATTTTTTCTCTAGATTCCAAAAATACTGTGAGCTTTTTTCCCCTTCTGCATGCCATCTAGCCTTTGCCCGTAAAATTATACCGTTTGCCTTTTTTCCTTAAATTTTTTATTTCTGATTCAATTTTATCCATCTCTTGTCTAATAATTTCTGAATTTGTAACAATAAATTCATTGTGTAAAAGCAACAATTTATTATGCAATTCTTTTTCTTTTTTGTCTTGTTCCTTTTTTTAAAAGAAGCATAAGAAATTGTAGATCCTCTTATTCTCATTTTAATTATTTCCCACAATAATTGATAACTTATATTATATTCTTTATTTTCATCCTCCAAATCAACCATTGGATCACACTCATATTCCCCAATTACATTTTTGATATCCTCCTTCACCTTTTCAACAAAATCTATGTCTCTTAACAAACTGTTATTAAACTTCCATACACCTTTCACCCTAGTCTGGTTTATAATTTTCAAAACTATTGACACTGGTGGGTGATCTGACCTATAACTAATACCAATATCTGAGTTTTCAGTAATAGACTCTATATCTGAGGTAACCAAGAAATAATCAAGGCGACTCTGTTTTCTATTAGGACCCCGCCACGAAAACCTTTTTTC
Source organism: Modiolus philippinarum (assembly GCA_002080025.1). NCBI lineage: Eukaryota > Metazoa > Mollusca > Bivalvia > Mytilida > Modiolidae > Modiolus > Modiolus philippinarum. Next base: position 3,354 of record MJUU01056699.1, on the reverse strand, counting down.
ATTTGGATGCTGCAAACGCCAAATATCTGTGAGGTCCAGGCTTTGCATCATCTCACTTATATTAATTTTTGCATTTGGATTATTTTCCAGACTATAGCGTCATTACCATAGTCTTGGACTACATTCCAATCACCTACTAAAATTAGTGATGTGTTATTAAATGTTGATATTTTACTTTGAATAGTTTGATATTTTACTTTGAATAGTTTCAAAAAAGGAAGGTCTGTCTTCATTTGGGACATAAATTGCTGCTAAAGTCATCCTATAGTCTTGGATTGTAATATCTAAAATAACAAAATTTCCCTGATTATCTAAAATTTCATTATGAATCTTAAATTCAAACGAGTTTCGGAACAGTACAGCAACACCTCTGCTTGAGCTAGAAAATGAACTAAGTTTACCCTGATATCCCGATTCATGGAGCCATTGCTTCTCTTTATTCAGTGTACAATGTGTATCAACTAATACTGTAATATCATACATAGCTTTATATTTGGAAAAAAATATCACAACGTTTTGTTTTATCAGAAAGACCCCTGCAGTTAACACATCCAATTGTTACAGTTGACATTTAAATTTAAGAAAAGGACATGAAAACACTATTTTGTTCAAATATATTTATACTAGTAAATATTAAAACCCTTTTAGAGACAGTAGTGTATACAAAATTCAAACAAGTATAGACTGATACATACATGTATACAAACTTTAATTCAACATGTTCACATTTTCTCTTACCTATAACCCTAACTACATTAAACCAAAACAGGAGTAACAACTTTTGTATAAACCTAATTTTCTCTGACCAAAAATACATGTAACATTTAAAATCGGCATTAAGAATAATAACAGAAAGTCATCATAATAAATAAAAGTATGTAGTGCCAATCGTACAAGGAAAGCTTCCGTATTTCATTCTCTAGAAATGTATTTTGTGCTCTCCAATAGAACTTCAAATAGGTGCTTCAAAATGAAAGTAAATGTGCATGCGTACAGAAACTTTTAGAGCAGTGTAATAAATAATTTAGCCATAACAACTTAACAAAAATTTGAATAAAGCGAGAAAAGTACTCTTTTGTAGGTGTCCTAAAACAATTAATTATGAATTATGCTAAAATTTCATACAACAAAGTCAAACAGTAGGTCAAAAACCTCTAAGTAGTTGTCTATTTATGTAAGTTGTGTAATATAAAAACAAGTGATCTGGTGCAAAATCAATGTGACAATGCTGTATATGTATTTTTGAGAAATGGACTTAGAACCAACATTTAACACAAGTCACCCAAGCAAAAAATAAAAATTAAGCCGCATAAATGTCATATGCCCTTGACTTCGGTAGTGCACATCAAGACAAATATCTTGGCAAAGCAACATTAGCTCGCACAGGTACATGTAAATTATTGACCTACCACCTATAGTCACCAAGAAACTAAACAAATCACAAAAACCCAACATGTTCATTGGACCATGAAACTGAGGTCACAGACAAAAGCCATATAGCAGACTATCATGTTCTACTCCAGACCAACCTATTTACCAAATAGCATTGACCTACCACTTATATTTACTGAGAAAATGACCTAATCACCAAATCTTGACATGTTTACTAGACCATGAAATTAAAGTCAAGGACAAACGCCATATGATATACTGTCATGTACTACATAAGACCTACCCACATACCATATATCATTGACCTACCACTTATAGTTACTGAGAGATTAAACTAAGCATAAAAACTTAACCTGTTCATTGGACCATGAAAATGAGGTCACAGACAAAAGCCATATAGCTGACTGTCATTTACTACTTATAACTAACCTATAGACCAAATATGATTGACCAACCATTTATAGTTACTGAGAAAATGACCTAATCACCAAAATTTGATATGCTCACTAGATCGTGAAAATGAGGTCAAGGACAAATGCCATGTGACCAACTGTCATATACTACATAACACCAACTTACATACCATATATCATTGACCTACCACTTATAGTTCATGAGAAACTAAACTATGCCCAAAAACCTAACATATTCATTGGACCATGAAATTAAGGTCACAGCCAAAGGCCATATAGCAGACTGTCATGTACTACTTAAGACTAATCTTTATCTCAAATATCATTGACCAACGAATTATAGTTGCTGATAAAGTAACCTAATCACCAAAACCTAACATGCTCACTAGACCATGAAATTGAGGTCAAGGACAAAAGTCAAATGACAGACTGTCATGTACTATATAAGACCAACTCACATACCATACAATGTATATCATTGACCTACCACTTAAAATTACTGAGAAACTAAGCTAAACACAAAAAATTAACATGTTCATTTGACCATAAAATTGAGGTCACAGACAAAAGCCATATAGCAGACTGTCATGTACCACTCAAGACTAATCTATATACCAAATATCATTAACCAACCACTTATAGTTACTGAGAGGATGTCCTAGTCACAAAAAATTAACATGAAAGTTTACGCCGTCGCAACTGCGTCGCCGCATTTCGTCCAAAGCGAGACAAAAAAATCTATGCATGTCTTGAACTTTGATTAATCCAGTGTCACTACTCATACATTAATCTTGAGGTAATGTAGCCTTACTGTAATGCTGTAATGACTGTACTAGGCCTTGTGATTGTGATTTTTTATAAGAAGTTGTAGTCTACTAATTACATGTGTTTAATCCCAGTGTATACAGGTACATCTTAAATACAAAATCTATGTCACATGAAGTTTCATTACACAACTAATTACAGACCAAAATAAACATGTTTTTGTATAATGCGGTTAAGTTGTTTGTTTGTTTGTTTGTTTTGTTTTTTGTTTTTGTTTTTTGTTTTTTTTTTCTTTTTTTGTAATAACACTTTTTGCAATAACTTGAATAACAATAACAGACACACAGTTTTTCTACCAGGTTTACATTAATTATCAATTAGATGGACAACTGAAGCATTAGAACATTTATTTCATAGTGATTTTTTTTTTTTTTTTTTTTTCGCAAAAACGGTTGTTACTCATTCAATGGCTTTATGTGAGAAATAACTTGATTTACCATGTTCTTGTTCCTTAACTATATATTTGTGTCCATTTGTTTTTTTAACTGTGCCTAAAGTGTTGTCTTTGATTCCTGGTCTTTAAGATTTTGCTCTTGTCTTTGGATTATTTTTTTACTCACACATCAGTTCTCACTTACATTACCATACCAGTCATATAGTTTTTTGTCTGTAAAATTTCAATTCTTTTTAAAAGAAGGCAATCATTAAAGCATAGCAACATTGAAATTTCATAATGAAAAAAAATATTACAACAACGATTGTTTATTAAAAAAAACGGCTGTCA